>JAFLJL010003870.1:0-40141 GCA_018398815.1 Conus ventricosus
CCCCCGCGGGGTATCAAAGGCTTGCGTCCCCCACTGGGGCTCGGAGTGACGGGTTGGTGGGGGCGCGGGGGGGGGTGCCAGTGGGGCCCCCCGCGTGCTCCGACGATGAGGCGCCTGGCAGGTTAGCGGGAGTGGGGCCTAACGTTGCCCTGCGGGTGTAACCTGCTAACCTGCAGGCCAGCGGGACAAGCCCCGGGAAAGGTGAACTCGTGTGTGCTGTGCAGTTTTCAGGCCGCCCCAACGGCGCCCCAGGACTCCCTATTGCAAAAAAAGCCCCCCTGCTGTGAAATGAGGATATAGCATGCCTGCGTCACAAGTGCTGCCCTGGTGGCGAAGTTGCGACCGGCAGCCACACCCCCCTAAGTGTAAAGCCCCGGCATTTCGCCCTCGAGCGGGTTGCAGTTGCGTGGACAAGCAGGACTTACAGCCCCTCCCAACAAATTTTCCCACTACCGTGGGAACCCCCATGCCCCTTCCCCCTCACGCGATGCGGCCGCACGCTTCACCCGAGCCACCACGCGCTTCAGAGCGCATCCCCGATGGCGTGCGCATGTGCGGGGCCACAGACGTGGCGCCCGCGCACTCGATGCATGCCCTTCGGCCCTGGAAAACGTTCCAAAAGCGCAGAGTTCATCCCCCCCCTCCGATGTCCCCGCCCCTGACATCGCGGATATAGCCCCCGGATGGCCCGTGGGGGTCGCTAGTTGCTCATGGGGGGATCTTCCACCGAGATTGGTTTTTTGGGTTTCCGTGGTGGAAACATTCATTCAGTTTTTGGACCATAAGGGTTCACACCTGCAAAAACACCTTCGTGTCAGATTACAGCCCGGAGCAAAAGGGTTTTGGGGGATCAGATATCGAGCAGAACTCTGGCCGCGGTCAATCTGCAGCCAGTCGAGCCCAGGCTGGCATGTCAGGACCGTTTGCTGAGGTAAAAACCCTGCGAGCCAGTGCGACAGTGTTGAGCTTCGAGCTCGGGGGCGGTTTTCCCAGGCGAAGAAAACGATCCGTGCCGCCTCCGAGCCAACAGCCCTGCTGGGCGGCGACCACGCGATTGCCTTGACGGGGGCCGGTGTCCGCAAATTCATCGCGGGTGTTATTGTTGAGCTCCCCGTGCAGAGTGGTTGTCGTTTTCCCCCTGACCGAGCTGCCCCGGGTTGTCCGGCGACCATTTTAGGCCACACCCTCTGCCGGTTCGCGCGCACCGCAACAGTCTCAGCCGTTAGCCCACATAGATCACGGTCTGCGCCCCGCATGCACGAGGACCCTCCCGGGGCCGCTTCCAGCAAATTCTGACTTAACGATTCTTCAAGCGTGTCAGCTTGCGCGCAAAAACGAGGGCGCACTTTTGAACGAAAGCGTTTGGTCCCGCCTCGCGCGCAGCACAAAACGTCGCGGAGCCCCTGCGAGGGTGCGGTTCCATCCCTTGTCCCGACCGGGCAAAGATGGCCTCCATGCTGCGGATCTGCTTTAGTTTGGGGGATGTCAAAAGGGGGTCTTGCGGTTTGGGGGTTTTTGGCGTGCGCCTTTTCCGAACCCCTCCCACGCCTCAGCGGCGCCTTACGCGGTGGGACTTGCAGCCTGGGCTGACAACGACGACGTCGTCAGACCATCGTGGGCATTGTCAACGAACGCCAGGATGACCCTCGCTGCTGTCGCCCACTCCACTGCGTGGCCGCCTGACCCGATCCTCCTTCCCCGCTGCGCCTCGCCATGAATAGCCCGCAATGCCCGTTCCAGGGACGAGGAGATGCCCGCCGTCGCATGGCTTCCGTCACGGATGTCCCGCACTGCAATCGTGCCGCATTGTTCAGACAACCATTGGCCCGCCTGCAGGCCAGGAGGTTCCGTCGGCTCGAGTGCAGGTCCCCGCCCGCAGGTAGCACGAGAGGCCCCCGGGCGGGTAGGCGGCGTGGAGGGTTTTCCCAGTCCGTCGTCTCACGGCGGCGCTGAATACGCTGTCTTGATCGTCAGCGCCGGTGTGTGTGGGAAGAGCGTCAGCCAGCGGCCGACTGGGAGCAGCTGACGTCCATTCAGGCGCGGCCCCAGCGTACCTTTGGCCACGCTCTGATCGCACGTCTTCGCGCTCCAACAAGCTCCGCGTGGGTGGCGTTCCGCCCGAGCTCGGCAGAGCAAAACGCTGAGCCGCGGCCAGGGCGCCGCTGCGTGGGCGTCGGCTACGTCTGTCAGCGTCCACTCCGGAGGTGCCAGGGACGGGCTCGCGCACAGCGGGCCACAACAGCTTGCGCTAGGCTCCGGCGCGCGGATTCCGTCATCGGCCGGAACCGCACGGTCCGCCGACGCAATGGCGCTTCTGTGCGAGCGCCAGGGAGGCCCAAGCCCGCATCGGCGGTGCTCGTCAGCGTCTGGCTGGTGGGAAGCCCATGCCTCCAAGGTAGCGGCAGGTACAGGCTGCGTGTCCGCCGTGTTGCAGCGAAAAGTGGAAGCAACGGGGCGACGGCTGTGCGGATCGCGACCGCCACGCCGCGTCCGCCAATAGTGATGGACCTGAGCCACACATTGGCCGACGGGGCGCCGTGCGATCTGCGTACGTAGCCGGGCCGAGAGCGACATGCGCAGAGGGCGAAGCGGGCCGGCTCGTGGAGCGGCAGCGCCTTGGCAGACTCTGACAGCGCAATGACGTCGTCGGCCTTGGCGCGCATGAAGTCGAAGCACGAACGCTTTCGGTCCGATGGGCGCCGCGGACGACCATGCCCATCGGGGCGTGGCGGCACACCGGCGGCAGCAGCGCTGCTTCGCAGACCCACGCGAGAGTGCTGTGGCTGCAACACATTGTGAATCACAGGCCCGAGCCCAGGGGCTGTACCCGCTTCCTCCAGCTCTCCGCGCGGGTCCGCGCCTAGGGGCGGCAAATGGCCTTGAACCGTGACGTCATGTGCACGCGGAGGGGCGCCGTCGGCCGGCACGTGCGTCGAAGAGCCGTTCGAGCGGGCTTGGAGCGTAAGCGCGAACAGGAGCGGGCCAAGGGTCCCCCTGCCGAGGACGCTGGACTGCGACAAGATGGGAGACGCACGTCAAGCGGCAGCGCCTTCCACCCAAAAGGTTGTGGTGGCGGCTGTACAGCCAGTGGGCAGGTGGAAGAGCTTTTCGACACTGCTCGAGCTACTCCTTTACCGGCGCAGTCACCGAGTCGCGTCGACGGAGTTGAAGGCAGTTCCCGAAGTCCAGCCGCGCAGGGCAGTAGCCGGCTGTGTCGCCGGGCGCGCGAAGCGCGAGCGGGCGCGATCTCTGCTCCGCCACTGACACCCCCCTCCGACATGTTGCAGGGCCAGCAGCTCTTTCCCACGTTCGCATGGCAGCGAGTGGCACAAATGCCGGCAGCCGGATCCACACCTCAGTGATTGCTATGGGGTCGGATCTTGGTGCGAGAGAGCCGGTGGGTAGCAGTCTGCAGTCTAGGAGGCGGGGTAGGTGGGGCATCTCTCCGCTCACCATGGTGGTTGGACGAAAGCTCACGAGGACCTTGGAGCATGCCTGGCTCGCCGCGTTTGCCGCTGCCTTTCACATGCTCGTAGGCCCAGCCGCTGCCCGCCCGCTCTGCCCCGCGGCAGTGATTGCAGAACGCCCGCACAAGATGCCTGGCCGTTATGCGAGGCGCTGGGTGACCCACCTGGGATTTTGTGGGCTCAGTACCCACTAAAGGCGGGGCGGAATGGCGAGACCCGCCCACAACACGAACTCAAAAAACCGGCCTTTGAAGAGATGCCTCGCACGCACAAGCACCATGCCATCTCAGATCTTCTCGAGCGGCCAATTCCGGTGTGGCGAATCATTGCATGCCCTGCACTTTATGTTTTGGGGTCGTAGAACGAACAGGTCTGTGCAGCGAGCAAATGCGAAAAACGGTGCGTGCACAACGCTCTTTGCACGTTCCCAATCCACAACGTTTGCCGCGGAGTGACGTTGCGGTTAGCGGCAGCCCTCCGTTGCTACCGGGGAGACCGATATCGCGCCTGGTATCCGGCGGCCCAGTCCCGGCAGAGATTCCGGCAGCATCTTTCCCACATCCGACATGGGTCGGGCTCTGCACTGGCCAGCTTGACTCCGCACAGAAGGGCAGCCCTCAGGAGGACATCCCTGTTCCGCTGGGCCCCACTTTGTGACAGCGAAGGACAACACACACACACATCTGCATCAAAGCCACAGCAACTTCACTGCACGGTGAATTTTTGACAGTGTGCGGGGTTCACGCTCATGCGTGGCAAACGGCAAGCAACTCGTTGTCCACGCGTAATTGGAATGGCCGCGTCACAGGCCCAGCACATGCCGCCCGACCGCGAGCGGTAAACGCTTGGCCACAGGCAACAATTCCTGGTCTACAGATGCATCACACAACCACTCCGCTCATCCTGTGGGTGCCTGCGCTGCACCTGAAGGTGGACCCCTCACGCTTCGCGGGTGGTTTAGGAGATCGATAAAAGCAACATCAAGCGAATGTCCTATACTCATCTTATTACTAGAAATAAGTACTGAAGGTGCCGCACCTCCTGCTGACCGTAGTAGACCATTGCATGCTCAACATGCCGGGCATATGGCCTGCCAAGGCCCTTTGCATGACCTTCGTAAGTGGCGCGCTGCAATGGAAACTTGAATAGAAGATGTTCCCGAGGGACGAACGTTATCGTGCAAAAGCGGCGACCGTGCTATGGCCAGAATGATGATCAAAACGGTTTTGCAAACAAGATGGCCCAGACTGAATCGCGACTGGAAACACAGGGATGACACTGTTGCGCCCACGAATGCATCTGCATCCTAAAACACGGATGGGCGGCAGAAGAACAAACGCTCTACATTCGAATGCGGAGACACGGCATGCAACGCGCCAGCACCCATCAATCCATGAGCACTCGCTTCAGCGCCCACACAGGACTACAGCGCTGCGTCGCCACACCGGGTCGATTTCAGCACACTCAGACTGTTCGCAACGGGAATGTTCATGACTTTTGGGCGCGCTTCAGGTTGGTCCCGCATGGTTTGTATCCGCACAATGCATGCAACGAATGGTGAGGTTGGCGACCATGCGGTCCAAAAATAAATAAAATAAAATAAAAAATAGCGCTCAGCTTCTCGTGCCGGCGCAAGTGGGTTTAGGTGTACAGAGGCAGTACCAGTGCAGCAGAGCAGGTGCGCATGGGCACCCTCTGCAGAGGCACTAGCTTCCAAGTATCGCAGTCAACATGCCGACGCCTTTGCTACTTAGGTCAACCGAGCCTTAAACGAAGTGGTAATGGAGCGGTATGGGCCGATGGGCGACGGCGAGGGGGGAAGATGTATACATGGCATCATGCTTTACCTGGATTCCAGATGTAGACAGCAGATCCCGGCACTGTACGGACAGCTCGGATAAGATGCCAACAGGCATTCAAAAATAAGGCCAGAAGCCGCTCGAGTACGAGGCAGCCAACCGCCTGTGTTCTCTAAAACTAACCGCGTGTAACGAGACCCAGGCGAGGCGCAGTGCAAGCGCAGCGGTGTGGCCAGTAACCGACCAACGCCCGTGACCGGGCGCTCGAGGAAGGCCCGAGGGCCCGGCGCCTGTGCGCAAGCGCACGTGAGTGGACGCCGGCCGCTATGCTTCGCCCCGTCCGAGTTTGTTCGTACAACCCACCCACAGAGATGCGCAGCGTGGTGCCCGTACTGCCGATGTAACCTTCAGCAGGAGATCCTTGTCAGAGAGTAGTCCACCTCCAGCATCACAGAAGGGAAGAAATCCCCCCCGTCTCGGTGCACGTAGCCTACTTATTGCTTTCAGAACGCAAGGCGATGGCGTATAGATGGTAGTTTGACCAGATTTGCAGGGCGGGCCGACGGGGCCCCCCTGGGCGGAAGCTGTCCAGAGAATCTATGTGGGTTTGTTTAGCAATACCACCGGTGTGTCAGCGCACGCTGAATCGCGCAGACACAGAGGGCCCAGGGACCGAACAAAACAAACACAACTCTCTCGCAGTGCACGTCAGTGGCCGGGCTCAGCTTGAATGTGCACCATTTGCTCAACACATGCTGAAGGTGCATTACCCCCACATACGGTGGCGCACGAGGCTTTGAACAGGACTAGCCAACAAGCACATTGGATTCCTTTCCTCGGTCCAACATCATCGGGATCATGCGATACCCAGGTGGGCCATCGGCGGTCGGTGATGGCGGGGGGCGTGCACCCCGGGCTAGTATGGGATAGAATATGCACAGTCAACACCAATGGCTTCAAGACGCGCGTTGACGTCATAACATTACGCACTCCGCGATGTGAATTAAATAACGCCCAGTAGGAAGTTCACACATCGCGACGCCTCAAGGAGCTTGAAGGAAGTCTAGGACACCGCGGAGAGGATGGCAGCGCGCGAGAAACTGCATCCGATGATTCGACCGCAAAGGCTGCTGCTATTAGCCCAAACACTACAGAAGCCACACCCACAAACCATACGAGTGTGTGCGTTGCCGTCGTGCCCTTTCCCCTTGCAAGATCTTGCACAAGCTTGTGCCACACAGCTGCTCGAGCCAATACGCGAGATAGGCATCATTCTGTCAGACACAGCTAGAGTTTCGACCAAACGTCTACGCAGTTGTGCTCGGCGTTCACGTCCACTGCTCGTTAGGGCACAAAAACGGTTCGGTCAAGCTGCAGACGTTTGCGACATCGCTCGGCTGCACGCCTCGCGAGCGGCGCCTCAGTTGTGTCGCACCGCCATCAAGGGCGCGTGAAAATGCACAATGTTGCACGTAGGAGGTCACTTCTTTCATACTACTACTGGCAGATGTTCGATATCGCGAGCATAGTCCGATGGTTTCTAGCCGATGGTGCTGACAACTCCCCGCACGATTTTAATGCGGACGAGCCACAGGCACCGATCTGAGAGCTTGAGCGTGACACATATACTTCCATACACACATCCTCTGCGACCACGTGTGCCTGCATAAGCTCAGCACACCACCCTGTCAGTTGTGCCGCCCCGATTATCTCCAGGTTTGTCCGGACCTGTAGAACCAAAGGCAGACAGCAAAAACAGGAGGGGGCGTCCCACGCGCATTCGGAATGCTCCGTGATGTGATCGGGCGCACCTCAGTCCCTTACGCCGAGCCTGGCAGGTCTTGCAGCTGTCACCTTTGCGGCCTTTGTCCAGGGCAGGCCTTGCTTTGAGCAATGGACTAGCGGGCTTGGCATAACCCGATTCGTGACGCAGCACTCGGCCGCTGGCCGTCGATGCGGATTTTAGGGCCTGCTGCAGAAAGGGCAGGCCCCCTGAAGCATTCCTGGATAAAGCCGTTCCCGTTGTTGGGGCAAGAGCCGGCCTTGGTGCAGCACTTGCGCAGTATCTCTCACAGCGCGGAGCAGTGCTCATCTTGTACATCGCGTAGCGAGCCGATTTGCAGTGTGAATGGCGCATGCATGCCCAAAGCGCTTATGTAGACTGCCATGCGTCGCCTGCTTGATGCATGCAATCCATCTCTCTTGACATGACCGTTCTAATCGCAGCATGGGCTAGATGCACGTGAGCTGCACTGCAGGCCGTAAAATCGAATGCAAAGGGCCGAACCGAGATCGGCTACAATCCTGTCAGTCGACGTGACGCTTCAGGAGACGACCTGGAGCCTTCGCACAAGCAGCAGATCGATCCATTGAGGGATCGATTACGTAGTTCTTGGCGGCAGGTGCTCCTTTCTTTCGGTGGCTCGCAAAGCAACTTGCAAACGACAGCAAAGAGTCTTGCGACGGCATCCATCGTGTATCGCATTGCTGCGCGTCCCGCACGGCTCAGGGCACACGTGAGCTTGACCTATACTCGCATGACAAGGTGGATTCGCATCATCAGCGTGACGATACTGCAGCCGCAACAACACAGTTTGCCTTTGAGCTGTTGCTGGCTACTCCTAATAATGTGGTGAAGTCACTCCACGCGCCACGTCGATGCGTGATCTCGCTTGCGCGTAGTGAAGAGGCCCACCTGCCAGGTACAGCCAAAGCGCGGCGCAGAGGAGACGACCCACGACGTTGGTCAGCAAGTGCTTGCGCTGAATGCAGAAGTTGTCATCGCCGTGCCGCGCGCTCCTGCGACAGATGCAGGAGCGCAGCGCGGCCAGCTCTGGCAGTAGCATCCTTGGCCGCACGGGAACCCGTCCTCCGGGGCAGGCGGAATACAACAGCAGCCAAGCAAGCACCCATTGGCTACTTTTTGTCTGTGGCCGCAAGAGGTGCGGATCGTGCGTGGGAGTGAAAGTGGAGTGCCCGGGACCCCATCGCTGGGAAGAGAGCCGGACCGTGGTATGGGTCCAAAGGGCGGGTGACAAAGCATTAATCTGGCAAGGACCAATCAAAAAGGTTCCGAAGGCGCGGTGCTGCCAGCTCGTTTTGCGACGCGGCGGCGCACGGCGTTCGCGAAGCGTGGGATCGCGCGGCATCCGATATGTGCTTCGCGTATGTTGCACCAGTTACTGCCGTACGTTGCTGCCGACATTTCTGGCAAAGTCGGTCCGAAGCGCACGCACGCGCTCTGAGCGAAGGTCGCAGCGGTATGATTACGCCTCATCAGCAAGCGTGAGTGATGCGTACAAGGGGTGTACGCAAGGTATTTGCGAGTGTATGGGTGAAAACAGGTGGGTCGGTGATCAAGCCCGCCTGGCACACAGCGTTGGGCGCAGATGGAGTGCCAGGGTGCAGACACACGTCGACAACGTGCCATCAATCGGACCTGAGCGGGGCGCGATACATAGCTGCATCGCCTTGGGACGTGGCGGCGGGGGCAGAGGCGTCCGGGTGCATAAGCCCACGTTCGTGCAGAAAGAGAAGCTAAGCGTAGCGGTATTGCGGGGTAGTTGCATCATGTTCGTGAAGGGTGTCAAGTGCTCGAGCGTGCGTGCGGGCTGCGGCGTGGCAGAGCGGGGATCGTGCGCCCATGTGTAAGACTCTCAGTGAGCGGCGGGCATGCATGAATGCATGAATGGAGCTATCCACACCTTGACCCAACGGATAGCCGGCAACCGTTTCTAACACGTAACAGACGGCCGGAGGTACCGCTTTGTCATGCGCCGACCGCCGCGCACCACAGCTATCCTGAGCCGATCTAGCTGCCCTGGGACGTTTACCACGCACAAGCGGCACAGCAGTTGCGCGGCACAGCTAGCTGGTGCGGCACCGGGGCCCGATTGCCAGCTGCGCGGCGATCATTTGAAATGCGGTCGTCGCCCACAGCTCAAGTCCACCGCTGGCACTCCAACACCTGTAACTTCTACGGAAGCAAGAATGCGTTGCCTTTGTGTGTGGAGTGTGAGTGCGACTATGCGAACGGGCGCGTGTATTGTTGCACACACTCTTCAGCAGGATAACTTCGCGAAGACACGACGCAGCGGGTCGCCCACACAACACGTGCGTAACCGCAGGCTTGGAACATTGCGCTCTTTCCGCACACATCGATCCGCAGTAGCGCGTGACTTCGCGCATGAACCGCGCTGCACGGAAGTGGGCGAAAGCCCTCCAATCGCAATTGACATGCGTCAGTTCAGGCGCGCACACGCGCTCGCGGTTTTTTTCTTGAGCAGGATGCTACGTTGTTGTCTTGCGTTCAAGTAGTTCAAAGTGCGGCCTTCAGACGATGACTGGAGCGCTATCAGAGCCGGCCGAAGCGGGGGGGGGTGACGAAAAGGCCGCCTTCTGCTCGCTCGCGGCCCGTAAAAGCGGCCTGGCTAGATTCCAACTTCACAAGAGAACCATTATGAGAGCCCTGCAGGCTGAGTTCGAGAGGCCGAGAATCATGCAGCCGCTCACCACAAGTATGGGTCGCTACAGCTCTGGTTCTCCGGGGAAGTTGAAGGGCCTAGTGTACAAGGACACACGTCGCTCTTCAGCTTCACACGGATAACAGAGTTCGGCAGTGCGCGAGTGCGACCAGGACTGCGGCAGAACGGCGCATCAGCTCCGCAGCTCAAACGGCACCTGTCCATTGGTGTACAAACGAGTCGTACACAACTGAGTCCTGCCGTGTTACTACAGCTAGCCACGCGAGCCAGCAACGCCGACTCGAACGCAGCGCCAACAAAGCTTGGGCAACTCGATGATGTTGTCGAATCAGCGAAGGGACAGGAGGCCGACGCTGACCGCATCGATAGCCCTGGGCTCCTTCTGCTCGGCATCACGGACACAGGCAAGGTCCTATCGGCTGGCACGCAGCACTTCGCCAGGCAACCCAGAGGGCTATGGGGGGGGGGGGGGGGGGGGGCGTACGATCTGGCAAGTGGCGGCGTGCTCAATTGTAGAGGCAGGCAACGCGGCTTTCCCACGAGCAGTTTTTGAGCACGGGCAGTTTCACGTCGCAGGTGGCAGCTCGCAGCAGCAATCAAGAGTAACAACCGCGCAGCAAGCTGTGCAAAAAGTCGCTCTTTCTCCTGCTGCCCCGAGAGATTTGCAGCAATTCACCACCGCGGTTTTGGGAGAGGCCACAGGCACCCTAGGTCAAGACCGCCGAGGCCAGGCGAGCGTAAGCATCTGGTTTGCGCAGATGAAAAATTGCGGGTATGGAAAAGTGCTGCGGGGGACGGCGGTTCTGATGCGCCAGTACTAGCTGTTTCCTCTCGTACCTCAGCTGCCAGTTGTGCATAGTAGCTCAGCACTGCAGTCGTGCCTTTCGTTGCTGCAACGCGTTCAGGGGTAGCAGCATGTCATGCACGTGCTGACAGCCGTCGGCTTACTCAGTACGGCTGTTGTCTAGAGGCAGCGCCATGCTGATCCAGACCTGGTGCAGTGATTGAACATCGTACCGAAGCTGGCCGCTCTGATGAAGGGCAAAATGGGATCACGTGCTCGAGATGCTGGAGAGCGGCGGCCTGGCTCTCCTTGTGTCCCGGCACGACCAAAGAATACAAGTGAGTCCTCTTGCTCCATCGCAAGGTTGCGAATCTCGCCTCAGCATTTGCAAACTGTTGCTTGGCAACACGTCCAGCACAACGTGGCCTTGCAGTCAACCCGCCAAACAATAGAACAGCACGAGTGCATAGTTTGAGGCAACTGAGGGCTCAGACTGTGCCCGAGCAGCGCACAAACGTCACTTGTCTGCTCGGCCTTCCTGCGCCCCTCCACCAGAGTCACGTGTGCCGTGAGCATCTAACACCTGAAGTAAGACGCCATGCTGATGCGCAGGAGTCAATTGGCTGCAGCTACTGGTCACCCTGCGCTGGATTTGACGCGGCGCTTGCAATACTACCCTGAAGGTACCCGCACGTCCCGTCCAAGCACATGACTGTAGCGGAGCTGCAAGCGCTACTGCGCTGGGGGCAGAAGGAGTTGCGCCATTTTGCCGCCAACTACACCTACATCGAACGGACGCTAAAGCTCGCTGGTGCTACACATGATGCTCATGCCTGCGGGTGCAGGCACCAGCACCAGCAGTTGCGACACATACAATGCCGCACACATCTAGCACGCGCTCCAATGTATTGAGGGGTCTGGTGGCCATGCAACGGCTGGTATGTTGTGCAGCGATACACGAAGGCGAGCAGGCACGGCTGCGCGCTGCCACCCTCGCCAAGAATCTTCCGTCGAAGCATGCACCTTGCCAAATTCCAGCAGTCCTCGAAAGCTCAAAAGGCAGGACGGCGAGCGGCAAGCCCGTCAAAGAAAGCCAAGAAGGCTAATGACAACACAAGCAGGCAAGGGTCGGCAAACAAGAAGGCCGTGCACCACTGACGAGGCCGCGGAAATGCAGCCATGCAGGTGCAGTGGCGACGTCATGACAAGCTGCGTGCTGCCGAGGCTGTCCACCATGTGCTTAGTCTGCAGACAAGCTGGTCACAGCCAGGAGACCCCACAAACGCCCCATAACCACCTCCCCTTGCCCTCCCCCCTGCCCCCTCCCCCCCCCCCTCCCCCCCCCCTACCATAAATCCCCCCAGTGAGCCGCGAATAGAAAAATCTCCATAGAATTAGCCGTGCCGGATCAGCCTGTGGCGTTGACACGCAGGGCGACCGAAGCGAGCAATTGGGGCACCACAGCATCACCTCCTGCACCAGCTGCGGCCATCGACCTCCCACAGCGAACCTGCACCTTCTGCACGTGAAACGAGACGTCCACTCATAACCTTGTGAAAGTCGCAGTGAGGTCCGCGTGGTGTGCACCCACCCGTTCTGGTGCCTGAGGTCTCTGCCATGTGGTTCGATGACTCTGAATGTTTCTGAACGCCGCAGATGCTTTCTGCTCCATCCGAAGTGTTGATCCTTTCTGTGCGCAGCTCGACTGCAAACGCGGCCCGAGCGTGCGCCCAGCTGCTGCAAAGCAAGTCTTGCGCCGTGGCCCCGCCTTGCTGGACCGATGCTGAAATCGTGCTGGCAGCCCGGCGGGACGCGCCGCCCTCAAGGTATGCTTGGGACTCGCGCACTAGATCTGCCAGCATTCGGGGTTTGGCCTGCGCCTTTCTGAAAGTTGCTGTGGCCGGAGCTTACAGGCAGTGCTCATTGGCACTTTGAACGGAGCATGAGATCTGCCTCTTTAGATGGCGTCACATGCGGCTCTGAACTGACTGAATCCCGCTGAATTGAAGTGCACGGAACGTTGACACAGAAAAGCGTTGCATGTCCCTCTTGCATTGACGCGCAGCACCTTGTGGTACAGACCCCACTACAAGGAGACCGACACAAACGAATCCGATGAAATCAGCGCTGGCGGCAGCTCAGATTACATAGCTCTCACGAGCGGTGCAGGCTCCCAGTAGCAAGGAAGTGACAAGCACAGATCTTGGCAGGACACCAAACAAGAACGGTGTGCAGGCTTCGAAGAGGATATCAGAAGAACGATCAGGTCAACCTGTGTGTGTGTTTTTTGGGTGTGTGTGTGAGTGTGTGTGTGCCTCTGTTGAACTGCAATGTGGTCCGTCAAGGAAGCGCCCTCACACTGGCACATTCCATGTCCTTCTGTTACAGGTGAGGATTGGCATCGAGGATGGATCTGTCGCAAACGCCGACGAGCAAAGCTGGGCGTAGCACGTTCACGAAGCACTGGCTGCTTGGGGGGATCGACAGTTTGAGTAAGCGGACCTCAGCGGCGTGAGAGCAGCGGCATACAAGCAAGATCATCGTGCCCTGTGCTTGCCGTGTGGAAGGTAAGGAGGTTTTGTACGGTTTGTAGCGCCTGGATAGCGTGATAGACATAACGATGTTGAGATATCATGGTGACGTCCATTGTTGCCGATGACAGCCGAGAGAAATTGTATTCACCTTCACCCAAAGTGAACTGCATTATCAGTATCTGAACGCCACGGCAAGCCACGGCAAGCGTCCAGTCAGCGCGAAAGCTATACATCTTGACTGAAGTACGTGGTCCGATATGGCGCTGTTTTGACTCAGCTGCGAGCAGTGTTGGCAGCACAACGAGCCTGTCTGCCGACCCTCCACCTTGATTCCAAGGCAATGTGCACTGGGAACCGCCTCACAAGCCCGATCGGCTCGCATCGCATCGATCAGCGTGCTGAAACGGACGCACTGCTTGCAAATAGTGTCCTCCGAGCTCGAGGCTCGAGCCCGCACTGCCAGCGTCCAACATCTCAGCAACGGTATACGTCTACGACGCTTGCGCGGACGCCTCATCTGCGCTTCGACATCCCGCAGGCGCGGAGTTTGACGGCATTGACGAGGACGGCGGCTACGACTGGCCGCTGCCAGCTGGCAACCGAGACACATGGGTCGTGCAGCGCTTGGGTTTTCCTGTCGACGTTGGGGACATTGCGTGTTCCGACAGAGTCGTGTGGTTCCCAAGTCCGCGTTCATGGCGAGTGCTTTGCTGAGCTGAGCGTGGCGTTGTGTAGGGGCAACGGAATTTGTTCTTCTCGCATTGCGGTGAACGTGCTGAGGCTGCCGCAACGCTATCAGTGAGTGCGATGACGTCGTCGTGGAAGGTCCCTGTGGACCCATCGTTCTCTTTTATCTGGGTTTCGGGAGCTGACATGCACCTTGTCTATGTAACGCTCATCCAGCGAGTATTCTCGACTAGTAGTGGCGGATGATTCACGCTGAGGACTCCTTGTTTGCGACAACCATATTGCAATTGCAACTTCAGGAAGCAGGACGACCGCACACAGAAGCTCCTGAATGAGCTGCAGCCGCCAATCAGCGTCTCGCTGCTTGTCCTGACCTTGTGGTAGCTGCAGCTGGGACCATTGAACCACGTCCCAGCCTGTGCTGCCGGCTGTGGCGAGAGCGCGCATGTTGAACAGAGCGTGGCACCTCATCGTACACCATTTGACATGCACTGCTGCCGGCAATATTACGCTGTGCTGTCGACATAATCCTGGATCGTGGGGCCGGGCTGCCCAGCAGAGATGAGCACACCAAGCGAAATGCCTGCATACAGGCAACAAACGCGGTATAGATACGCTGCCAACCGCCTGAAACTGTGCCCCTGCGCAAGCACATGCGTGCATTCAATGGATTCGCGCTTCGTAGCTTGCACACACCTGGCGTGGGCCATCAGTAACAGCGCTGTTTTCGCCCACTGAGCCAAGGCCAGGAAGACGCGGCAACCCGCACACACGGAAGCTTCAGGGTGGTCCAAGGGGACGAATTCCAGCATGACATCGTGCGTGTGGCGGCCCAGCGCAGCAGCTGCCTGCACTTGCACACATTGGGGGACCATGGATGCTCCACACAAGAGATTCTGCCGCAAGGCCTAGCAAACACAAGGCACGGGGATCCTCAACAAAATCCCTCCCCACAGGAGCATGCCGTTTTTTAATTTCAATTGTGCAAAAGCGCTGCAGATGCGGCCGCCGACTGTTTTGCGAATGCGCCGGCATGTGAAGGCAGGTTCAGGAGACCTAACCAAATGGAGCGTTCAGGGCAAAATGCCACCGGAAACACAAACAGCTTGTGCTCTCCAGCAGAGCGCCTCGCCCATAATTTGCTTCAAGCACCTGCTGAACGTGACCAGGGCGAGCTAGATCGTCCGACTGCGTCCCATGAACCAGGAGGGTAACTCTGGGTCCATGAGAACAATGCCGCGATAAGGCGCGAGGAACGTTAATGGCCGCCTACAACGTCAACGCCGAACCCTTGACAAGTGTCCAAAGGCCACTTTTTGACTACGCACTTGCGATGTGCCACAGCCAATGAACAGACAAAGTTGCGATTAAAGCTTGTCCCAGTGTTTCCAAGCCGTAAGGCTTTATTTAATGGGTGCCAGCCTCACCAGCAACAAGATGCACGAAGCATGCAACACTCCGTCACCACCAATTGCCGACCTGGAACTGCTGTAACTGGCCACCCGGTCAGGGTCTGCTCGGTGCCGTGCAGGCGACACATTGAATATGTGAATACCTTCAAGCATCTCTGGCCCATGCAGGCCGACGGCGAGGCGCAACAGGTCCACACCCGGGAGCGAAGTGCCCCGGCGTGCCGCACGCTGGACTTCGCTGCCGCGACTACGACGTCCCTCGCCACCAGCTGGCATGCCACCACCCGAGTTACCCAGGCAACAGGCGCCACCTCTTGTTCACGCACAAACGTTTTCGGCCCCCAGGGATCCAAGCAGGCATCAGCTTGCTGCTGGTGCCGGTGCTTGCACACGGAGCGCTTAGGGCCGGATCTGATCGTCGATTCGCGGTGCTGCTGAAGGCCGACGTGCTTGCTGCAGTCTGGTCCTCCATCACGAGAAGCAGTTTCCGCACGTGCGGCATGCAGAGCGCATACTCTCCGCTTCCTCCTCCTTCCTCCTCGTCTTCGTCGCCAAACAGCGGTTCGGACGGTGCGCACGCAGCGCGTCGGCCTCTTCACAAAAGCGCTGAAGTCACGCATTGTCTGCACCTCCGCCGCAGTGTCGCACAGAGCACTACCCACGTCAGCTGCTGATGCGTGCGTCTTCGAGCAGTGCAGCCGCCACAGCAACGTCTTGCAGCCTGAACGACGTCGACGGAGGCGCCCTCTCTGAGAAGCAGTGGCGCCAGCTTCGCCTCGTCCTGCTGCCAGGCGCAGTAGCTCCGCACCTTCCTCGCAAGCGAGACGACAGCGCCTGCCGCAGAGAAGGTCGTTGTCCACGCTGGACTCTCTGCAGATAGCACAGGCCCCGCTTGTCGACCTTCGATGAGAGCGGGACCTCATGCTCCTTGCGAAGTTGCAGATCTCCCTTGATGAGCTCGAGCTCTCTCAAAGAGGAAGTCAGGATGCCGCGGTGGCCCAGCAGCCACGGGCGGCCTCTTGCAGCCAGGTGGGCACAACCTGGCACGCGCATGTCATCATGCAGATTGCCTGCAACACGTCTGCAAACGAGCGAGCTGTCAGTACGGTGGAAAGCAGCGACAGGCATCTGGATAGCACATTTTAGAAAGCCTACTCAACGGCAACTACGGGCACATTAACGCTATGCACACTGTATTCGTGAAAGCTCCTTGGGCCTCTGCGCCGTGGAAGATTGCGTACCTGTGCCGAGCAGGCTCTGCATGGCAGCGGCAATGCCGTCTCGAGCGAGTCGCTGCGACGGGACGTGTCCGTCAAGCCACGATTTCTCTGCCCATTCGCGCGCCCCCCCTGTGCGTATCCTGGCACTTGTCCCGCAGGAAACATGCTCCGAGCTCCTGGGTCACGTTGCAGCCGCAAATAGCGTGCCGGCGCTTCTGGTACCACTGAAGGCAGTCGCAAGGTGGCCGCTCACCGCCATCTTTCACGCTAGCGCGCTTCAGCAGCTGCTTGCCGACAACCCATGCGCTGAGCCTTAGCTTTCATGAGTTTGGTAACCGAATCTTAGCATCTCCCCCACTTGCTTGAGCGCCTTGTCACTCTGCGACGATTGTCGCATTGCCGTACACTACATGTGACCCGAGCAGCGAGCTCTTACGACATGCGCGCCACATGCTGGCCAACATGATTTGGGCCATACGAGGAGGCCACAGCTGCGTGCCATGCCACAATGGCGCCAGGAGCACACCGCCCTGAGAACCCAACTTTTGTCAGTTTTTCAACAAGGGATCAAGCTAGCTAGAAGCCCAAAACCTGGTGGTAAGCGAGCCCAACTAGAACGGCTGAGAACGCCGGGGAGTCGAAGTTCGGCAAGAGCTGGCTGTCCTCTTCATCTCAAGCCCTTCGCATGCAAGCGGCCAGCGCCACCTTCCACCTTGACTGTGCTGTGGTTTTCATGCGCAGCCCTGCGCACACGATCTCAGCCGCCACAGGTCCGCTCTGCCTGCGTGGCCTGCAGGGAGAGCAGCTGACAGCCGCCGCGTGCGACTTCAACGCCCCGCTGGCGCCTCCGTGCTCCAAGACCGTCCTGGGCGTCACTGGGCCTGCTCGATCAGAGGACTTTCAGGAGCAACCGCACGCCACCAACATACCAGGGAGATTGCACAGATGCAGGACTCGTGTTTTGCCAACTCGTCCCAGTGTTAGGGAAGTGGTCTTTTAAATATTTAATTCGCTATTGGAGTTTCGCTTATATATATATTTTATTTTCTACTTTTTATTTTCCTTCTCGAATATATTGGTATCTGACAAAGTGCCAATGGATCGGCCGTGATCGCGCCCGGACATCAATCGCAGAGCCCGTCGCGGCGGCCATGAAATGAAGAATGATATGCGCCCTGATGCAACCCTGAAGCGGCCATGCGATCGTGCCTGAGAGTCTGCGGGGACAGCATTCGGTGCCTGCATCAGCCTCGATCTGCGCCGCCGGGTGGGCCTCGAGATTTGTGAGCTTCCTGAATCCGCGCGAGCAGTAGGCGCGCCAGACTTGAGCAGTGCGCTGATTCAGGTACACAGCGAGGGGGCGGTCCAGGTACAGCTGGCATAGTGCTTGGTCATGTACTTGAGCTGCTGGCACGAGCCCTAACAGTGCCTCAGTACTGCTCATTCTGCCTCGCCGGCGGGACAGCACCACGCTGGCGAACGCGAATAAGCATAGAGCTCGCAGCTCTGGCAAGGAAGGCGACGTGCATACGCAGCATGGAACGGGAGAAGGGGCAGCTCATCTGCGTGCTGCCGCACGCTGTCGGGCTACACCTGTCCTGCTTTGAGCAGGCCCACAGCAGAAGTACACTTCCCACTGCAGTTGATGTCGTAGAGCGTGATGGCTGGCATGAGCCTTGCTCGAGCCTGCTGCAGGGCAGGCGCAGCACGGGACGCACGCCATTTCTCACACCTCTCTTCAACATGACGGCGCGGTGCAAGGAAACCATGATGTCGCAGACATAGCCGAAGAGACCCTGCGGTCTGTCTTGGCATCGTGGTCCTGCACGTGCGGCATCGTGGGATCGTCTGGGCTGTGCAATGTGCAGCAGCGTGTATCGCCGCAAGGCTATGTGCTTCCGCTCGTCATCACAACCACCACAGCGAACAATTACCAGCGTCGCACCCACTTACTTCGGGGTCCGCAGCAAAAGTTGTATGCAAGCCCGGCACTCGTTGGTCTGGATGCGCAGATCACCGCGATGGCGCTTGTCACGCCAGTCCTCGTTTTTCCGCCAACTGTGATACAAATAGCAGCGGAAATTCGACCAACGTGTGGTGGCCTCGCATCGCGTCGCCCACTGTTCGTCCGTTGCTTATAGTTTGAACATCCGTCCAAGTTCCCTGCAAGACTGAGCATGTCGTTGACACGCCAGCCATCAGCCCGCCACCCCGCCTCGCACGATCTAAACAAAGCGGCTCCAGCCTAAGCTTAGTGTATCGCAACGAATATTCTGCAGGGTTTGCTGCATAGCACTGCACAAGTGTGACAATAGGTGCGTCTGGGCGCTGTTCGTGCCTTGCAGGTCGAGGACGTTACTGCCGCGAAGAACAGCGTGCTCCGCCTCTGAACGGCGGCATCGGGTCGTGCCGGCACCGTCAGAGTTTTGCTGTTGTCGATGCCCTCCCATGCAGATCGCGCACTGCCGAAGAAGCAAAATCCGGCTCTCCGAGATGGGTGTGCATGGGCGTCGACGACCTGATGGACGCTCCGCACGAAGATATCTAAGCTCTCGTCAGCCCGAGGCTGAGGTACGTCCGCATCTGCCGTCATCGATGATGCTCTACGAGCAGTGATATCGCCGTACTTTCCTGCAATGGCACACACAGCCCGGTGTGATTGCTGCGAGTGCCTTTCGCAAAGCGCATAGTCGCTGGCGCTGCTCTTCGCGTGGGTATTGCGTTCTTCTCGTCCCTGATCCAG
Source organism: Conus ventricosus (assembly GCA_018398815.1). Taxonomy (NCBI): domain Eukaryota; kingdom Metazoa; phylum Mollusca; class Gastropoda; order Neogastropoda; family Conidae; genus Conus; species Conus ventricosus. The sequence continues at coordinate 19,131 of JAFLJL010003870.1, forward strand.
CAGGGAACGGCATATCCACACCGACGAACGCCGCGACGGTAAGCTGATGCAGCACGATGTCGGTGTGGCAGGGAAGAAGCCGTGGTGAAAGCTCTTCTGCCGATGCACCGGACAAGTCTCTGAAGCACAGCGGGTCAGGCAACTATGTGCCAAGTCATGGCAGCCGACTAGAGCTGAAAGCAACAGCCGTGGACAGTGGACAGCGGTGGACAGACACCGAGGGGCAAAGCACACATGCACCATGCACTGGCAGCATCTGACGGAGCTTTAGCAAGCTGAGCACCTGGTCGAATGTTGACGTAGGGGCCTTGCGCCTCGAAATGCACAGTCGTGTGTAAATCAAAGGACCCGCTGTGTGTGCAGCAACGCATGCAGCATACACGGCGCCCCTGGCAGACTGGCCAGAACGAACTCCTCCATGGCGCGACACGCTGCTGATCCCTGGATAAGGCAAGGATGTCGGCGGTCTTGCGGTGCTTGAACTCTGCTCGACAATGTGCGACCTGACGTCTTACCAGCGCTCGTCGAGACTTGCGCTCGTTGAGCCCGATGGCCATGGTCATGGCTCACCATCCTCCGTCCAGTCGCAGTCCATCGTCGGTGTTTCAATCATCTTGTGACACCACAGTCCCTCGTCTCCGCCTGTGGGTCCGCGCATCCGAGTGTCTCGATGGCGGCCATATATGATCTGATTGTGCGAGTGGCGTCAAGCCTTGCATCAGCGAAATGTACTCTTGAGCTTCGCCCACGTTTGAATCGTCTTCGTCACCCCAATCTTTCGCTTTCGTTTGCCGACGATGAGGCAAACTTGATCTTCGCCCTCTGGCATACTGACTAACCTGAGCCCCGCTGAGCCTCTCGTCGGACCCATCGACGAATCACTTGACCGTGAACGTAGCATCCGCCATATCTTGTTTGCGACTTCAGCTGCTGAAACGTTGCCTACGCAGCGCGGATGGTGAGCAGGGTGTCTAACAAACTTCGCCGCGTGGAAACGCATGCCTTCACGTCACCCGAGCGTAGCACGACCATCATCTCTAGGCACGTGGTGCGTGCGTTCTCGTTGTCGTTTCTGGAGGCGCGATTGCTCACTGGTGAACTTTGGCCATCGGTGGCCAGAGGTGTGACAAACGCTCGAGCTGCGCCCAGCTAACATCGTCCCCACACACGCCGCACGCTCATGACGCGTCTAGAAGTCAACACAAGGAACTAGAGCAGACCTGAGTGCCTGGCGTCGCGCAATGCAAAAGCGGTACCACCCGCCGTCTGTTACATGCCCAGTAAACGGGCACTGCTACCGTTGTGGGTCAAGTGCATAGCTCGCATGTTGGAGGGCGCAGCCCAAGCGATATGTGGGTGCTTGGCGTGCTTGTGTTTTTGCTTTCCTTCTTCTGTGGACATACACAAGGGGCGCACAAACTCAACAGAGCTCGAGCCAGAAAACACAGAATGCTAGGAGCCAAACACGACCAACCAAGGCAACAGTAAACGCACTGCTCATCACCACACGTCGCCGAAGGAACCGCCAGACCCTCCACGCAGGACTGTCCGACACGGCGGGCGTAGACGAGCCATGGGCAAGCTCAGCCACGGAATCTTCTTGCATCGTAAAGCCGATACAGTCTCTGCGAACAAACCGCACGAAGCCCCCCCGGTAAAACGCACCAAAAAGCTGACACAGTCGCGCACGCTCGGCCCCTTGCATTGATTTTGCTGCACCCCCAGCGGTTGCCCCAACAATCGCTGTGGCTTGCAGTACTTTGTGTGTGCACCGGTCCACACAGCTCGCCTCGCCCAGGTCTAGCACACCCTCAGGCGAAAATTTTTTGTTCACGCACTTCTTGAAGCACGTCACCGGTCATCCTACGCGAACGGTAGACTTGCGAATGGCAGTCGCGCCAGGTGCATGACACTGCACAGGTGTATGCCACCGTGGTCAGCACAGAGCAGCGCTTTAACCCACATTCAATTTCACAGGAAATCAAGTTTGCTCATTCCGTGGGTCACGCGCACAGTGCAGAAGCTACTCACGCGGCGTGCCGCACAGTGATTGCAGAGTCTCGCACTTGTTGAAGAGCTCGACGCGGTAAGCCATCCGATCTCAGCAATGGCGACGCTTTGTCCGCGTCCTAAGCCATAATGCCGCAGCTGGGAAAGCGGACGTTTGTGGCTGTCTTCACACCTTGGACACAGCTATGTATACAGAGAGGATGCTGACGACCGCACACTCAACTTTGCAGAGTTTTCAGTGACACATGGTAACGCATGTACCAAAGCACAGATACAACATCCATGCAGCCTAACTGAAACAAATATTGCGTGATGCCGACCATGCCGACGCGCTCAAGTGTTCGCAGCCATCGCGCCTGAAAAGACGCACCGAAAGTCACAAAGTTGGTCTGGCATCCTTCGTGAACGAAGCACTTGCAGCCCTACACGACAACCTCACGAGCGTTTAACCATTTCTTCGTGGGACCAATGTGGAGTCACGGGCCACCACTCATGCAGCTCTACGGAACAAGCGTCAACCGGCCCGCTTCCCGCCGCTGACGGCGAGCTTGCGTGCCGTCAACACACTCCGTGCTGCGCACAACACTGCAAGCTGAAGTGCTTGTGTTGGTCCGCATGATCACTGGGTCTCTGGCATGGTGCCTGGCCGCTGCCGCTTGTGTGGGTGCGCTTGCCAACACCGGACTCTGCTGCCATGGGGCGTTCGACGTTTCGAGCTGCTGTAGCTCATTCTCTTCAGAGCGAGCGAACTTCGACCTGCAAGCACGGCTGGCCCTGCGAGCAGCTGCCTGCTGCATTGCTGCATTGTAACTGCGCCGTTGTGATGCAGTGCCTGTGTGCAGGGCACGCTGCGGCTCAGCCAACACAGCCGCTTGCGCGGCACCTGCTCGCCAAGGTGCCAGCGCCCGCACAGCCAAGTGCGGGTGGACCACACTTTCCCCTGGTCTGACACACCCGGATAAGATCGTAGCCGGTGAGGAATGTCACAGTGTTGCTCAGCATCCGAAACAGCCACAGCTCTCCCGTCAATCTCACGTACGTCACGGCATCCTGGCGAGCTCGCAGAACTTTGCAGTGAACATTGCCAACTTCTCGTAGCCATGTACTCAGCACCCATCCAGGACGGCACCGATCGATCCTTCGAGTATCATTTCACTACACCGGAGCGCATGCCAACCGGCCGTTCCAGGTGGCGTTGACAGCATTCTACGACGTAGACGACGGCAGAGTCAGCGCCCATGCAGCAACTTTCTTCAACCAAACCATCGAGCTCATGGAGCCCGAGAAGGCAGTGAACACGGAAGCTTTGGGGTTGATCTTGACGTTCATCGGTGCCGTGGTGGCTGCATGTGCGCTCTCCTCCTGCGCGGGGTCAAGGCTTGTGACCGTCAGCGCGCTGAAGGCCCCCATGCCCAGTTGTCGCATCTAAACACGTCCTGACGTCTGCTGCTCAGTGCGCGGCTTCTTTACCCTTGAGGGTTGCTCTGAATTCACGAGACGTCCTTTCTGAGCTGAGTGGGTCAGTGGCCGGCTGGCTGTGCTAGCTGACACTGAGTGTGCCTGCAGTGTGGTTTGCGTGGCCATACATACGTGATACGGCGTGGGTCCAAGGACTATCAAAAGCAGCAGAAGCGCAAAGCTGCAGCCTCAGCGCCAGTCCGAGCAGAAAGCGGCGGCTCCTGTCGACAAATCGGACTACCTCAGCGAACTAACTTTGCTTCCCTCGAGAAGAAGCGTGGTAAGAAAAGTCAGTGATTTCGGCGCCGCCTTCAGGGAGCGGAATGGCATTGCCTCGGCTTCTCGATCAGATGGTGGTGCGAAAGCGAAGGCCGGGCTTACACGCGCCTAAGCAGCAGCGCACAGATTGGGGCCGGCGCAGCAGGAGTGGGCAGGAGTCGCAACTTCAGGCCCGTGGGAAAAGAAAGCTTGTCGCGCTAGAACCAAGATCAGAACAGTGCAGCTTTACAGATCGTGAGCCTCCTCAAATTGGGGGTGTTCGCAATTTCGCTGAGCGATTCTGTGCACGTGCACAGCGTTGTGGCTACCGGCGGCCACACAGGAAACCGCACGTCGTGGCCTGACAATGGTCCCTTCCTGCCGTGTGTAGGGCAGCAACATCCGTGAACACACAGTAACAATCAAACAGCACTGATACGACGCTTGCCTTGTGATGCCCATACTTGCACGCGCGAGTGCACGGGTGTAGAGAATACGTTGGGCTTTGTGTGGGCTGTCAACCTTGTGATGTGAGCTGCACGCGTCGCTGTTCCGCGCAAGCACAGGCGTCACCATGGCCTAAAGCTGTGGAACGTAGGCTTCTTTCGAGCAGCCAGCTGGCTGCAAGAGTTCGTACGGCTCTGCCGCGGTTGACCACCTTGCACTACAGCGGACGTCATGACGCTGCGCCGTCCCCACCGCAAAAAATCTTCGGCCGACCTGTGCGCTCTGCGGCCTGTGCATCCTTCCATGCTGTTGCGTATATGGGTGGAGTCCTGTTTGCTATCGCAAGCTCACCCAGGCCGACGGCCTGGCATTGTTTTTCACACCTTTTTCGAGCGCCCGGTTGAGCGCTGTGCAAGCACGCGATCACACTGATCCTACATCCGCAACGTGACAATTTAGAATGCGAGAATGTCTAGCTTCACGTCGGCTCGGTGTGATCGTTTGCTGCCGGCACAGAGAGTGCCGGTCTCCCTTTTTTTCTCGCAGGGCCAGGGCGCCCCACCACCACTTTGTGCGATGTGCCGCATCGAGGTTGCGCACATTGGCGCGCATTTTTCAAGCCTACAGTCTGACGTGATCTGATTTCGCACTCTTCCGCGCAGTGCGAGTTGTCATGCTCGCCGAGCAGCTTGAACAGCGCCCCGTGAACACAGGAGTGGGCGGGCGGCAGGCATGCCCCGGCGCGTGTCCAGCCTAAGCCAGCAAGTAAGCGCGTTTTGTGGACGCGTGCGGAGCAAGCGGCCCATACTCGATCCTCGTAGCCAACAATGGCATTGCCGCAGTCAAGTTCATTCGAAGTGTGCGCAAGTGGGCCTTCTCCACATTCGGCAGCGAAAAATCCATCACCCTCGTGGCTATGGCGACGCACGACGACATCAAGAGCAATGCAGAGCACATCCACATGGCGGATCAGTTTGTGGAGGGGCCCAGCGGCCCCAAGTGCCAACAACTACGGGAACGTTGGCCTCATCACGCAGACGGCCATGCAAGCGGCTGTGGACGCCGTATGGCCTGGCTGGTGTGTGCTCGTGCCTCTGCAAATGCTGTTGCGCGTTTTCCTGGGTTCGTTTCATGTCCACGACGTTTTACCGCGCTTCATGGGCTCAGACTTCGCTGCTTGCGGGACGAGCTGGCGGGATAAAGAATCAACATGCACATGCAGGGGGCACGCGTCAGAGCGCCAGAGATGCCCCTCGCGCTTGAAAAAGCGGGTGTGGTGTTCCTTGGACCAAAGGCGCATGCAATGGCTGCGCTTGGCGACAAGGTCGGGTCCAGCATCCTTGCGCAATCCGCCGGCGTGCCTACATTGCCCTGGAGTGGATCCGGCGTTACGCTGGGGGCCTCTGCGATTTCAACGGCTGGCGTGGCGGCGATACCAGAATCTGTCTATAACTCTGCATGCATCGACTCCGAGGCTGCTGCCATCGTGAGCTGCAATCGAATCGGCTATCCTGTCATGGTCAAGGTGTGTCTGCCCTGTAGTCACTGCGCAGTCTCCACCAAACTGCACTGAAGGCCCATTCAAGAGTCCCCTGCACTGCCAGCTCTTCAAGCTTCATGTAACGCACCGCAGGCCAGCTGGGGGGGTGGTGGCAAGGGTATCCGCAAGGTTCACTGTGATGAGGACGTGCGCCTGGTCTTCAAGCAGGTCCTCGGCGAGGTGCCAGGCTCGCCCGTTTTTTGCTATGAAGCTCGCACCACAGAGTCGCCACCTCGAGGTGCAGCTCCTCTGCGACGAATACGGCGGCGTCGTGAGCGTATTCACGCGCGACTGCCCGTGCAGCGGCGGCATCAAAAAATCGTTGAAGAAGGGCCAGCGACCTGCGGCACCACCTCCCATGCTTGCAGAGATGGAAGCATGTGCGCGGTGCGTACGCATCCCGCTTAGGATCGTGTGCTTTTTATAAGTGTATCGAAGGCTACTCGAGCGTGTGATGCGCACCAGGAGCCTTGCCAGCTTGTGAGGGGCACAGGCAAGCCGCTTTGCAGAATTCCCTGGTTGCAACTGAGCGAAACGTTCTTGTGAGAGGCGTGCAGGCGGCTCGCGGCGTCCGTGGGCTACGTCGGCGCCGCCACGGTGGAGGTTTCTTTACGTGATCGAGGAGCAACGGTACTACTTCCTGGAGCTCAATCCGCGGCTACAGGTGGAGCACCCGGTCACGGAGTGGATTGCTGGCGTCAACATACCAGCTTGCCAGGTTATGATCGGCATGGGGGGTGCCGCTGCACGCCATGCCGGATTATCCGTGCGCTTTTCCAACGCGATGGGCATATGGCCCGATCGACTTTGAAAGCACGCCACGGGTGCGTCCCTGCCCATGCTTGTAGACATCGAGCACGTTCTCGGTATGAACCGAGTAGTACTCAAGATCTGCTTTCGGGCAACCTGAAGACTTGACGCAAAGGGTTTCTGGAAGTTTCACGATTCCCAGAACCTCAGAGCTGTGCCTTGTGTGCAGCGGGCGCCCGATGGTCATGTCGTGGCAGTACGCATCACAAGCGAGCACGCAGAGGACGGCTTCAAGCCCACTTGTGGCCACGTCGACGAGCTCCATTTCAGGTCTACCCCCGAAGTTTGGGGGTATTTCTCCGTCAAGCCCGGCGGCCGGATCCACGAGTTCTCGGACTCTCAGTTCGGACATGTCTTCGCGAAGGGCGCCAATCGAGCCGCGGCAGTGAAGGCCATGGTGGTAGCTCTGAAAGAGATCAAGATTCGTGGGGAGATCCGAACCCTCGTGGACTAATGCCATCGAAATGCTGCAGGAGCCCGAATTCGTGAGCAATCAGATTCACACTGGGTGGCTAGACGGGCGCATCGCGGCACAAGTGCGCGTGGAACGGCCGCCGTGGCACCTGAGCGTCATCGCCGGCGCAACGCACGCAGCGTTCCAGGAGCTCAGCGCGAACACCGCTGAGGTGAGCCCCCTGCACCTCATCGCAGCCTTCATGTACACGAACAACCACGCACGGTTTTGTTGTGCGAGCCTCCGGCGTTCGCAGATTGTGGGCTTGACGCAGCCACTGTCTCACGAATACGTTTCCACGGTTGTGCAGTACCTGAGCTACTTGCAAAAAGGCCAGGCGGCACCGCCAACGCTCTCCCTGACCACCTCGATCATAAAGATGACTCTCGAAAAGGACCGCTATAACCATTCAAATTTCTCGCATTGCCCCGGACGCCTTCGAGCTGTCACTCAAATGGCTCCAACGTCGAGGTAGTGGCGCGTAAGCTGCCGGATGGCAGCGTGCTAATTCAGGTGGATGGCTGTGCACACGTTATTCACGCAGAAGAGGAGGTGAACGGCACACGCCTCATCATCGACAACCTTACGTGCCTGCTTCCCAACGAGCACGACCCCTCGCGCCTGCAAGCGCACTCGCCAGGCAAGCTCGTCAGGTGTGCTTACAACACTCGACCCACCTTGGCCCCCAACGCTTTGCAAACGCGGTGCTTAGGACACACATCAAAAAGTCAAAGCAAAATTGGCAAGGGAGTCTTGCCAACGATTTCATGGAGCGAGTCCTCTTACAAGCTGACAAGCAGAGCCCTGTGTAGGTATCTGATTGCGGACGGTGAGCATGTTGAGCAGGACCAGCCGTTCGCAGAGATGGAGGCCATGAAGCAAATCATGTTGCTTAGCGCGCCCGCGAGCGGCAGAGTGCGCTTCTGTGCCGCCGAGTCCGCACCGCTGGCGGCGGGCGACCTTGTCGCTACCCTGGAGCTTGACGCACCACAGGCAGCGGCGCAGAGTCACCCGTTCTCAGGGACCTGGCCGGAGCTCTCACAGCCTCAGCTTAATAGCGACAGTCTGCACCAGGCGTTCACAACAGCCATGCATGCGGCAGATATGCTTCTCGCTGGCTACGCAAGGGGTGCTGCGAGTGTGCTCGACGACCTGATGGACGTTCTGCACAACGAGGAGCTGCCATTCGCAGTTTGGGATGAGCAATGGCGCGCCCTGGTGCGGGCTGTACCAGAACAGCTCAGCACGCATCTGCGCATCATCGTCGACCGCAGCCGCAGTGTGGACCCGTAGCGTTTCCAGCGAGAGAGGTGACCGCGACAATCCGAGCGGCGCTCGAAACGACTCCGATACCGGAGCAGCGCACGCTCGAGTCGGCCACGAGCTACGCGGTGCAGCTTGCCGAGCAGATGGAAGGTGGCCAAGGCGCGTTCGCGCATGACCTTGTGCGGCACATGCTGCAGCACTTTCTCGATTCTGAGGCCCCTTTTTCTCGCGCTCGTGACGCCGCCACGGAGGCGGACGCAGTTGAGGAGCTGCGAAAGGCACATCCGAACAACATGCAGACGGTTCTGGATGCGCTGATGTCGCACCGAGCGCTTGGTTGTAAGGCTCAGTTCGTTGAGGCCCTGCTCAGTGCAGTGGTGACGACAACCCCGGACTCATTCCAGCCGCAGCTCAAGGCACTGGCGGCGATGCCCGCTACGGCACAGCTGTTGCCACTCAAGCGCCGCTCGCAGCAGCTGCTGGAGGCAAGCCTGCTCAGCCGCCTATCGCGAGAGATCGCAGCTGCATTAGTGCCTGCGGGCACACACATGCGTACAGCGTCTGTAGATACTGCCAGCGGTAGCGAAGCTGGGCTGTTAAGTGTTGACACGGAGGATGGAGCGCAAGTGCAGCGAGTACAAACGCAGCCTGGGCACGCGGATCTTAAAAAGGCGGTTTCTCGAGTCGCGGACGATTTGTCAGACAAGCCTAGCTTGGAGGAAAAGTGCGCTTCTCGTCTCGATTGCCTCTGCCCTGACCCGTAACGTCTCCTTTATGCATGCGGTCTCTGTAACGTGAGCACGACTGCTTCAACTGCTCTCAACATAAATGCGGTGCAGCGGCAGTGGGGCGATGGTTCGTTGCATGCGAGCTGACAAAATGTGCGTTGCAGATTGGCGCTGCTCGAGACCACACCTGCACCTGTTGCAGAGGCAGCAGCCTTGCTGCTAGCCTCCAAGGACCTTGTCCTCCGCCACACAGCCACGCTCGCATACATTCGCAGGCTGTATGCAGCTTTCCTCGTCGATGGCCCCATCCAGGATGTAGCAGATGCAAACCTGTACCGATGGAATTACGATGCAACGGTCGACACTACCGGGGCATGCCAAGGTGCCTGGATTCGTCCAACAAATGGTCTGACATACCACAGGCGTTGAATATGCTCAGCCTTCTGGCATAGGGGGATTTTGACTGCGCCCAGCATTCGAAAGCCCAACACGTGCATTTGTAAGCATGCAAGCTGACCCGCGTTTGCACACCATCAGCCAGCAGGGAAGTCACGAGCAATACGTTGACTCCAAGCTTGCGCGCTGCAGAAGGAAACCGGGAGCAAACGTGCCACGGGCATCTCGTCTTCCTTGACAACCTTGAGGAGCTGCGGTCACGGCTGGCCTGTATGCTCGGCGCCTCGGCTGGTCAAACGCCTGGCACTTTGCACGTTGTAATGGCCGCGGCCGCCCTGCTGCCATCTGAGACCGTGCCAGGGGCTGCTGCAACGGTGGAGCGCCAGAGCGATCCAGACAATGCCTTGCCTGCAAGCATGGCAGAGGCCATCTCGTGCACGCTCACCGCAGCCTTAAACTCGTGTTATCAGGCCTTCGTGGGCGTGGGCGTGAACTGCGTGTCGTTCCTGTGCCTGATGCAGCACTCGACCGTGGTTCGGTGTGGCTTCCGTGGCAGAAAAGCGGGGCATGTTCACAAGCGATCGAACATTGTCATTCCTGGACTCTCCGACAGCTACCATGGTAGAGGCTGCGTCGTTGCCGGAAAGCGCAGCGTATGTGCCGTCACTTGCTCAGCAGCTGCATTCGTTTTTGGTCCAGGTACGGCCACCTGTGTTTTCAAGCGTTTATCTTTGAGAGCATGTTGAGCATGGTATCTGGATGAGGCACGCTGTTGGTGAACGAACAGCAGTCCGTATCTGCATATTGTCTGATGCGGAGTTGTGTTGAAGACGAGTGCATGACTGCAGGAAAAGGCTTCCACCTCCAACCTCGTTCTTAAGCGCGCGTTCGTGCGTTCCGTCGTGCGCAGCCTGGACGCCAGCGCCACGGATCAGAGCGCGGTTCGGATCGCAGTGGATCGCGCGCAGGCCCAGTTGTGTGCCAGCATCACAGAGCTCTCGCGACTCTCAACGCACAGCGGTGGCTCCATCGACTGGGCCAGCGTTTTGTCAATATTCTACCGCCTGTTAAGCTCCGTACCGGATCGGACGGCGCCGGCGAAGCGATTGTTGCTCTCCGGAGGGTTGTGGCGGCGGCTGTGACGCGGCACGCTGCGGAACTGAGGGCGGCAGGTGTTGCAGAATGGATCATCAGGCTGCGGAGCATGCAAGACACATGTGGCGAGCGCGCGTGCCAATTCTGGCGCGTGCATGTGGCGATGCCCAGCGGTACTATGCTCGCCCGCCTATTTCTTGCCTGTCACAATGCATCCACTCTGACACTGCACGTAGTTCCATGAATCCGAGATTGACTAGCATCAGGCTTTGTCATCGCCGTTCATCTCGCGTGGCACAAGTCGTGTTGGGTGCATGATCGTGCAAGTCAGTCTGCAGGCCATGAATTCGGTGAGGAGACCGTCAGCATGTACCAAGAACATGTCTCGGCCGATGGAGCCTTGATACTTAAATGCCTGCGCACGGCGTCCGGTGCGCCAGGACCACTCGATGGCACGCGTATCGGCGCCGTGGTCGCAAAGTTGTCGCACTTGCAGCAGCGGCGACTGCATGCGCGCGCCATAATACGACGTACTGCTACGACTTCCCTGCCGTGTTTGAAAACGCGCTGCGCACGCTTTGGACCGAGTACGAGCGCAGGGGGGCTGCGCACAAGCGGGCGGCGAGTTGGTGCCAAGGTTGAACTGGCTCTCAAAGGGCCCTGCAGCTTTCGGGACAGCAATAGCAAGTTGCATGTGGTGGACCGCCCGCGGGGAGCAATGACGTCGGCATCGTGGCGTGGGCGTTGACGCTGCGTACGCCGGAGTGGCCGAAGGGCGCGAGGTGATCGTAGTGGCAAACGACATCACGTTCATGCGGGCACTTTCGGGCCAAAAGAGCATGCTATGTTCCGACGGTTTGTGACCACGCCGTCGCAAGGAGGCTGCCGCTTCTGTACCTTGCGGCGAACTCTGGCGCACGCGTGGCCTGGACCAGGAGCTCAAGAAGTGCCTGCAGGTGCGAAACGAGCACTTCATCACTTTCATTCCTCCACACAGAGACTGCGCGAATGGGCCAACCTCGCTGCGATTTGGATGCCTGAAACGCAGGTTACAATGTTGCATGCTGCAGGTACGGTGGGAGAGCGCGTGCGCACCTGAGCGGGGCTGGCAGTACCTTTACCTCACGGACGAGGACTATCAGCGCTACATTTCCCGACGCTCTTCAGATGCACTCCCCTTTGAAGCGACCGAGGTGCCCGCTGCTGCCGACGTGCCGCGTCACTGGCGCCTCACGGACATTGTAGGTTCGGAGGATGGCTTGGGTGTTGAGTGCCTTTCAGGCAGTGGCGCCATTGCGTCTGCATTTGCAAGAGCGTTGACGAGGCCTTACCGCGACGCTCGTCTCAGGGCGTAACGGTCGGCATTGGCGCGTACTTGGCGCGCCTTGGCAGACGGTGCGGCATACGGCACCCATGCTGTACAGGCCCACATGGCTTCGAGTGCCACCATGGCTTCCGCGCTGCTGCACGCCCGTATCTACCATTGAATAGAACGGGTGAGTAATCGTGCTAGCGAGAGTAATGCCTGAAGTTTGTACTGCGATCCTGAATCGTCTTGATGAGAAATCTGCTGTGATGATCGATCTTCACAATCGCTGCATGCGATACAGAGTGGTACAAAGAGACGATCACCCAATCATTCTCACGGGATTCGAGGCGCTGAACAAGCTCCTTGGTCGCCCCGTTTATTCGTCGCAGCTGCAAATCGGCGGCCCACGCATCATGGCCGCCAATGGCGTGTCGCACCTGACAGTGGCGGACGATTTATCTGGCGTCCGGGCCCTTCTGCAGTGGCTCGCATTCGTACCTCGCACGGTCGGCATGCCAATTACCGTAGAGGCAATGTCACGCCTGCGTGGAACGTGGGACGTGGCAACCGCGGGACGTTATGTACACCCCCCCGGCCGCGCGGCGTTTTGACGTGCGCCGTGCAATTGCAGGCTGCGAGTCCGTGCCGCAAGGCGCTTGCAGCGGGTTGTTCGACCCGACTCGTGGATTGAGTATCACGCGGGCTGGGCGCGCACGGTGGTGGCAGGCCGGCACGGCTGACGGGAATCCCTGTCGGTGTCATCGGAGTTGAGACCGAAACAGTGCAGGTGTCCCTGCCCGCGGACCCTGGGATGCCGGACTCCTCCGAGCAGCAACTAGCGCAGGCTGGCCAGGTGCGATGTGGTCCTCGTCGTTGCGTCCAAGAATGTGTGCAGGGATTACAGGGTCTTGAGCTTCAAGCATCAAAAGAGCTATAGACAGACATGAAAGCCATCAATACAAATCCGATCGTGCAGGTCTGGTATCCGGATTCGGCATCAAAGACGGCGCAAGCCGTGGAGGAGTTCGATCGCGAGGCGCTGCCGCTCGTTGTGCTCGCTAATTTCCGGGGCTTTTCAGGGGGCAGCGCGACCTGTCGAAGGCGTCCTTCAAGCCGGGAGTTGCATTGTCAACAGTCTACCACGTACAGGCAACCCGTGTTTGTGTACCTGCCGCCCGGATGCGAGCTGCGAGGCGGCGCATGGGTGGTGCTGGACTCACAGATCAACGCGGGATCCATCGAAATGTTGCAGTGTGCGCATGGAAACCCTCCCGCCCTGGAAACGTACTGTACGAAAAGCCCGGTCATTATGATTCTCAATGGCTCGCACGTTGAACGTTCTCGCTTTGGGAGCGAGATGCTGGCCCTTTGTTTCCATCATCCGCGCCATGTGCTCTTGTTGCAGTGGTAATCTGCCTCGCGCTGTGTTGCCAAAACAACACGGCCAGCATGCTCACGCCTCATGACCACACCGTCCATTTTCCCTGCAGATCCCACTGCGCAGGGAGGTGTGCTCGAGGCTGAAGGTCTGGTCGAGATCAAGTTCCGCAAAGCGGAACTGCACACTCTCAGCACCGCCTCGACCATACACTGCGCGAGCTTGACGAGCGGAAGGCAAGCCAGTTACAGGTGCCGGCAGCAGTGGCAGCTGCACACAGATTGAGGCTGCGCTGCAGGCACGTGAGCACCTGCTGCTGCCTGTCTATCACAGCGTGGCGCTGCGCTTTGCAGAGATGCACGACACTCCGGTGCGTGGCCCGTCACCTTGCCCTTGATGCTTATGTCTCGATCGGCAGAGCAGTCAGATGAGGCACAGTTTGGTGACTAATGCCGTGTGCTTCGAGAACGCATCACAAAATGGATGACGGGTGTAGCCGACAGGAAAAGATACAGTCAGGAAATATGCCTTTTAGAGGCCACACTACTCTATTGGCTTTGTGGTAGGCCAGTCCACTACGTCGTGGAATCGGTTCCCAACGCGCGAGTAGGTGACACACAAAAGATGGGTAGACAAATACGCTTGCAGGTGCGTATGCAGCGCAAAGCGTAATCACTACCGTCGTTCCTTGGCGACAGGCACGCAGAGTGCTGGCATTAGGGCTGCAGGCCAGAATGGCAGAAGAGACCGTGTTGCGTCAGAATTGCCGTGCGGACCCGCTCTTACAGCGCTGTCAGCTCGACGCTTGGTGCACGATTGGCAGCAACGGCAAGCAGCTGCGCAGCAGAAGTAGAACCGAATGGCGTCGCGGGGGAAGCTTGTTCAGTGTCCACCTGCAACACTACCGCCCCATCGCAGTCGAACCACCACCAGGAAACCTGGTGGCCACGCAACGTGCCACAATCATGGCAACGCGGACCAAAGTGGCAACAACAGTTGCCGCGGCCGCTGCGGTGCTGGTACAGAATGATGCTGCCTTCCCGCAGTGGATCGAGAGCGACGAGGGCTCGGGGGCATAAGGGATGGCCTACTAAAACTGTCGAGCAATGCAGTGGCTGCAGAAGTGCAGAAAGCTGTGGAAACAAAAGCCGGCCGTGATGGGTTGTTTGCGGCATTGGAGGGCACTTGCACACCAGACGAATCGATTCGATCACAGCTTGCGTCCTGGTTGCCTGAGACAAGTTCAGGCGAGATGTAAGCACTAGTTTTGTAAAGGTGGCGTCACTGAGGCGAGTAAGGCGCAATTCCCACAGGCGGCTTTGGGGTTTTGCGATCGTGACAGTTCCCAAGTTCAGTCCTGCTTTTTTTCTTTTTGACAAGGCCAGTCGCTGATCACACGACACCCGACACAGGTTTACACATATGTCCTCCAAGGGGTGCCTTGCCCAGAGCGCTACCTAGAGCCACCGCCCGCAAGTGTTCGATCCAGGGGGGGGCGATATCACGTTCGGACAAGCGCATAGCGGTTCTGTGGGGCCCCATGGGCAAGGCAACACATCTGCTCGACCCCACAAGTTGTCGCAGCTGTGCATTGCGCTATCACGCTTTGCAGACACTGCTTCGCCCGGTTCGTCCGAACAATCGGCGACTTGCAAACCCATGCACAGTGGTGGCGCAGCACCGCAACACCCCCAAAGTGGGCCAATGGTGTGCCATTGGCTCTCCAAGTGCGAGTTTCCCGAAGCATCTGCTTAACCATGCGCTATTTCGCATCTTTGGGCAGATGGTTATTGCAGAGTGGCTACCTGGGGCGCCGGTGCCACCTCCAGGCACGGCCACCAGCCGCCCACGTGGCCGGAGGCGTCTTTCCAGGCATCATGCACGCACTCACGGTCGCTGCCGCAATGGGCAGCCGCCGCTGGAACGAGCCACTCCAGGCGATGGGCATGACGGTGGCATGAGGGGAGTCACCACCCTGCCTTTGATATGCGTGGCATCTGCACGGATTAGGCTTGGACACCATGCGTGGGTGTGTTTGCACATAGGCCCCACGGGTCGCATGCCTAAGCGGCAGCCTCGCTGCCACCCAAGCACCTCGAACATGTGCGCACACAACAGCAATCTCTCGTTTTGGCGCTGTAATTGACGGACTAGGCAGTCAGTCCGGTCGAGGCGCACCCGATAGTAGAAGTGAGCAAGCCGTCCATTGGGCAGCAAGAAATGCCCAAAAAGATCCTCACAGAACTTTGCACCGTCGCAGTGCTGCGTCACCACCAGCCCCGCGCTTCTTGCTTGTGGAGCTTGCGCAGGCACGGGAATGAAACTGAAATCGGCGCTTGGGGTGCTGTGGGTCCGGGCGCAACCAGAACAGACAGCGGCTGCCCCTTCAGCACCCGATTCTGGAGCTTCAGCGCATAGACGCCCCGGTGGCAGAGGCATCGCTCTCTGTCGAGCTTTCCCCCAATGTCGGAGCACAGCCGCCTTGGGCGTTGCTGTGCCCACTGGTGTCACCGTTGTGTGCTGAGCACATGCGTGGCGACAAGATGTCGTCTGCCGTGAGATCGATTGCCACATTTTGGACGCTGCGCGCCGTCGGCACTCTACATCGCGGGCCGGGTCTGATCCATACAAGGCAGCACGGTGCAGCACAGTCTCTAAGAGTACTCCCCAAAAAACATTACCATGGAAACGCTGCCCATGAAGCACGGCATCTGACCGCAGGCGGGGTGGTCAAGCACCGTCTCGAGGTTGCAGAGGGGTCTTGTGGTGGGCAGGCCGAGGTCTCGCCGCACTAGCTGCTCTTGCGTTGACCGATGAGAGGCGAGGCGCAGTGCATGCTGCCCCACAACACCCGCTCGTAGCGCACATCCGGCGGATCAAGGACGTATCGGGCTGTCCAGTGGAAACGTTGCGTGCTCTCTTGGACGCAAGCCACTGCTGTCGTCCTGAACGGTGTCTACCCGGGGTTCCTGCAAGACATGCTTGTCTGTAAAGGGGTACACGACACCAACGTTTACTGTCCGCTCAACATCGAACATCACTGACGCCAGGTGATGTTCCTGCTGACGTACCCGGGAAACAATGGGCGATTTCATGGGATATTCGAAAGCAGGCGCGGCTTAGGCCGTGGTGCGTGCAACCAGCAGCCATTCTGCGACCTGCACTGCATGAAAACAAAACCCCAGGGTAGAGGAGTCGACTCCGCACCTCGGCCGGACAGACGCGTTGCCCTGTGTAGAGCCCACAGGGGCGCTCAAGTTGTTGTCAGAGACCCTGTCACATTCAGGCTGAACAGTGTCCCCGAACTCCAGCGCAGCGGAGTCTGGACGCCTCTTCCCCACCTCTGCGTCTGCTTTGAGCTTGGCTTGCGCCGATGCCCACTCTGGGGCTCACTGGCGCCTTCCCGTGTGCCAACTCTTGTGCCGCGGTTTACGAGCGTCCGCGCAAGATCCTCGGGGGGCGCAGCCGACAGCAGATCGCATGTAAGTTGGCTTCTGCTGGCGTGTTCTGGGATGAGCTTGTTGCAAAAACCCGCTGTTTCTGGCAGCCATTGTGCAAGCTTCTGCACGGATTCTACCAGCCGCGTGGCGGCATGCACGGTACAAAGTGCGACATATCGTGCAGTTAGGTACCTGTCTAAGGGATTGGTGTGGTCTTGCATGAACATTTAAACTCGAGGATTCCAAGCATCACTCTTGCCAGATGTCAGTTTAAAGGGGCCTCTGTTTGACCTGGGCCTTGCGCTTTCGCGGCTTTCCAGCTTTTGCACGCGCCGCGCTATTTGTGTTCTCGCGGGCTATGTGCATCGTGCTGACGCTCGTCAGCACCTTTGCGGCGGAGTTGCGCCAAGCAGTTGCTGACTTTGATCTCTCGTAGGCTGGCGCTGCGAAGCCCTGCCGCCGCACTCACCGTGCGTCTATCGCGCGCGTGGAAATATGGGCCCGTTCTGGTGGCATTCAGCATTTGTAGACGCTTGCCTCATCCTCATCGTTTGCAGCCTTTCGACTACGAACTGGCAACACGCACGCACCTTCTCGATGGTTGCGTGCAGCGTCGCCAAGCCATGCTTTGTCTTAGAAGGTTTTTTCAGGCGGGTGGCCGGTTATCTCGGTGCCATTGGGAAGCCGAAAACGACTTGATTGTATAGTCGGGTCGGGGAGGCCCTCCGTGTCTCGCAGCGTGTGGCCCCTCCCTGCATGCGACCCACACTCTCTGATCTTGCCCCGTTCGCTCTAAGGGCCTGCTGTTGCCGTATTGCCTTTGCAAGGGGGTGGTTGGAGAGTCCAGTCTTGCCCAAGTTGTGGTGGACAATGTGCCCACCAATAAATTTTGGCAAGATCTAGCTCGAATCCACCCCTGGTTTTCTGATCAGCTCGCACCGATCTGCGTATCCTTTGCGGGGACTTCGCTTGGCCTCTCCCTGGCTAACTGGCTCTGAGTCCGCCCCCACAACGTCTGCCCTGGCATAGCCATGCTGATTCCTGCACCCCTGACTTGAACCCACCGCGAAGCTTGCGCGTGGCGGTTTGCAGTGCTGGGCCCTCGCCCGCACGCTTTGTTCGGTTTTGAGGCGTCTTTTGAGCTGTGCTGGGAACGAGCATTTTGTGGCCGGGAGCTCGCCAAACGCTCATTGGTGCAGGTCTGCTCCCAAAGGTTGGCTGTGCGTTTGCGCATGCGTGGTTATACTCAGCCGGCAACAGCGGACACCGTGCACCTTCCTGTTGCCCACGTACTGCCGCCGTGGTGCCACATTGCTGTTCTTGCTTCGTCATTTCCACCCTCACGACAAGAAAGAAGACATCGGGTGTTTGAACATATGTGCTCATGTCCAAGGCCGTAATTGCATCTCAGCTGCCAGCCTTGCACACCTGCATGAAGTGCCCTGCTCCTCTTTGTGGCAATGTGAAACTCTTCAAGCTGCGTGATTCGGAAAGCAACATCTCGGTCCACCGCTGCCGACTGGGCCGCGCAGGTCAAAGGTGCTGCAGATCGTGGCCCCATGCTGGCATCTGCGCCTGCAAGCGAGGAGGGCTGCAGAAGAGAAACATTCCAAGTGAATTGTGCACTCAACAGTGTTGCGCCTGCGCCACCTCGAGAACGGCACCGAGCGCTGCACGGTGAATCTCTCTGCCGCGTGCACACACGGCAGCGCACGTGAATGCAGCATTACCCACCCATTTCTACGTGCTGAAACGGAAGCTCGCGGGGTGGAGTCGTCACACAGCGTTCGCACCATCGTGTAGCAACCTCCGCAGTGCTGCGTTGCGGGTGTGCCACTGCCATGAACTGTTGCCGTCGGGTCGCCAAGCATCAGGACATCTGGCGATTCCTCACCGTGCCGACACGGGGACCCAGCGTCAGCACTCATTAGCAGCGAGTCATCAGAATTGGCAGCTGGCGTGTGATGGAGCGCGGGTGGCTGCCAGTCCGCGGCGAGCGTCGCGGCGTTCTCATGCGGCTTTCTGTGGCACAACCCTCAGACCTTTGCGGGCGGTGGCTCTTCGCGTTGCAGGCTCAATCTGCAGACGACAACCCCTTTCGGACACGGACAGCACAGCCGCTACTTTGCCGCTACAGCTCGACCTGCGGTCGCACCCCTTGTGGTCGGGCTGCAATTGAAACGTCCTCTACAGCGTTCTTAGTCGGTTTGCCGTGCGGGCCGAGGTGCGCAAGATTCGAGCGACTGCGACACGCACCTGGCCAGCCGCCATCAGCATAATCGTACTTGATGCGCAGCTCAGCGTGGTAAAAAGGCGTCACGTTCCGCGGATGCCATTGAATATTTTGGAGAATGTTGCAAGCAATCCACCCTCGGGGCCCCCCGCACCGAGCACTTTGGCCACAGTCAACAACGTGAAGAGCCCGCATCTACCCAGCTGAGGCTGCATGCGCAGTTGCACGCTCAGGTTTCTGTTTGGTTCTGTTTCTAACGGGGGGTGTGCCAAAATGCATGCGCAAAGCCCCAGGGCCCTGAACTTTCGCTCAGATCGGCTATTTTGGGACGAGATACTCAGCTCACCCGGCGCGCCGCACCTGTGCAGGCTCAAAGCTGGATAAGGGTTTAGGAGGACCCAGCAGCACAGGGTGCCGACATGTCCACTCCCTCCTGCCCCTCGACTGTCACTTGTCGCCAGCCCTGCTGGTCTGCGGCGGCACACACAACACCAACCTACCGCTCTCCTCTGCGAGACTCCAGGGCGTTGCGTCGTCGCTTGGAGTGCTGGGTGTGTCCGGTTGCATGTCACTTGCTTGGCAGGCTTGGATGAGGACTTGCCACGGCCTCCTGGCACCCGCTCAGGCTTGCAGTGGGGCTCGAAGCTGGCAGCTTCTGAGCCCGGTCTTCAGCGATTGCGCTCGCCCTCGTGGCGGATCGTGTGTCGCCCGTAAACCCCCGACTGTATAACATGTGCTCTTTCCCGCTGTGGGTGATTGCTGAGCGGGTGCGTCCTTGTCGCGCAGATGCCAGTGAGGATCGGTGTGTCTAGCCGTCTAGCCCTCAAGTGTCAGTCATGTAGACAGTGTGCTCAAGTCTTTCTGAAAGGGACAGACACGACTGCCATCACAAATTGGAGGCAAATCGGGCATCCAGTATCCGGCCACGAGATCAGCTTTAGGAGAGGCTGAAGCTCGTCCGAACAGCACAATGACCGGGTGTCAGCTGAGCCATGACCAGTGCGGTGCACACGTGGCACTCGAATTCCTTCACCCAGGTGAAGGCACCGATGGGCTTGTCGTTGAGCCCGTGCAGCGGGCTTCCCTGCGCGCTACTCCGCCAGTCCGGCAGCCTGCCATCAGAACGGGCGTTGACAATTCTCTGTCCGTGGTGCTGCAGCTCTTCCCGACTGTGGCCGCCTCTTGCCAGGTTGTGAGGCGGTTGATGAGCTTCTCGCAGCGCGCTCCGCGGCCGAGACGAAGAAGCACGGAGATTGGCGTTCTGGGCTGGTCCGGACTGCTGCTTGCCTTCTTCGGCTTCTGCTCGTCTTCGTCGAGGGCAAAGCTTGTGCCCTCGTACCCGCTTGCCTCTAATTGCTCCAGTGCCTGCAGCTCACAGCCCGGCGATACAGCAAGCAAAGCAACACTCTAATGCATTAAACATGCTTGCATCGCCAACATGCAAGGTCGCGCAAGCTTGCAATCGATTTCCATTGAACTGGACAAAGAGCTTGACTCCGCACTCGGCGGGGAGCAGGTACGTCAAAGGATGTTCAATGCAGCGAGAGGTCGTTGACATACCTTGATTCCATAGCAAGCACAGCAAGAAAGGGCTGGGGCAGCCTCGAGTTGTACCCGAGCCATTTTGCCGTCTTGACTAATGCTAATCTGTGCCAGCGCACGTGCGCAGGCGCTCAGCACGTGCAAAGCGCAGCCCCGGCCTGTGTCATCTCCCCGAGAAAGCGCGCGACTTGTCAGGTCTAGCAGCGCTTGTGCGTAGCTGCGCAGCCGCCGACATATTTTTCAAGCTGCTGGGCCAGGCTGTGGACATCCTGAGAGCGCAGACTGCGGCCACCACGACTCCGTCGTGCTCATCTGAGTCGGCTATGACGTTGAGGAGCGTATCGCACAGGTCCTGAACCGAAACCTCACATGTTCGTTTGGTTGTGCGCATTTGCGTGGGACATGCCAGCGCACCTGCCCAAAACCAGGTTCCCCGCAAGCTAGGCGGGAGCAATGGCGCTGCACGATGAAGAGCAATGGAGCATTAGATCACAGCTGCCAGACGGTTGTTTGCGGCGAGTCCTGTGCTGTGCACCGCCCAGTGTCTGCGCCTACAAGTGGATGGATCCACTGGTTTCACACCAGCCTTGTTACGAGCATTGCAAAGGCTTCATGTCGGGTCACCTGAAGTTGCACCGGCGCAGCTT
>JAFLJL010003871.1:0-17932 GCA_018398815.1 Conus ventricosus
CCCCCGACAGTTCTAAACACATTCCCACTGTCAGCTCCATCTACACTGCCGGTTTAAGCCCGGTCCTGGCTCATGAAATGGTTTTAAATCCAAACATAAAGATTTCCTCATTTTGTCGGACTGCCTTTGCCATTGCGGGCCTTCCCAGCTGAAACCAAGCACCCCAACTTTAAGTTTTTTGAACTGTACATTCTCTGAAATCAGATGGATATAACAGTTTTTATTTGGGGTTCCCCAGCCATGTAGGCTTTTGAGCAACGAAATTTTTCATGAACTTCCCAAAGGTGCCACAAAGAAAAAGTTAGCGCCCTCTGCCCATTCCTGATCTGAACCCCAGACCCGGTTTTAGTCAAAGATTGGAAAGAGGAATGGGAATCGCGAGGATAAAAAACGTTTAAAAAAAGGTTTTTACCATATTTCTGAGGCGGCCGTAAGAAGGGTTTTAATATTTTTTTGTGCCGTTTGCAAAACTGGCCACTTCTTTTTACCCCATCTTACTTTTAAAGGTGAAAAAGTTGGGGTGCGTTCCCATGTATGTGCCACTAAAAACCCCCCTGGCGAAAAAGGGTGTAGGCAAGAAATTTAGTGTAATATCCAAACAGTTGGGGGCCGGGAAAAAGATTAACGTTATGCCCCCGATTTGGCGTTTGATGAGTTTAATGAGGCATGCAAAATATTTTTAAAATGATTTAAACGACAGACCCTAATGCTACTGTTGTTGCTAATTTGGGCAAAAGCAATCTTTAAATTGTTTTGAAATTAGGTGGAGGGTAAGAAGTCTTTTTACTGGCGGGGCAGACTTTTTTTCCCCTATATTTGATTTTTGGGCTCCCTAAAAAGAAAGAAAAGGAAAGTTTATCAGGGAATACAAATCCAAAGGTCTCAAGTACGGGCTTAAAAGCGGGGGTTTGCAAGGAAGTTTGTTAAAAGATGATGCAGTACAGAAGCATTTGGCGACAGATTCTGCATCCTTTTTTTTTTGAGCTGTTAAAAGACGCATATGCCATATTCCAAGGCGCACTAAAAGAAAAAATTACTTACATCGACATTTAATCCTGCTTTCTGTCGTTCTGTCTAAGATCCTTTAGCTAATACAAGTTAGGAATCTCTCTTGGTTTGACGGGTTATAACCAACTGGCCAGAAAAAATTTTTTAACCCGTATAAAAGAAAAACGGTTATTTTTTTTAAAACGTTATAACGCCTTACAAAAAATAGAAATAAGCGAGAATCTTGGAAACATCATCAAAATCAGTCTCTGAAGTCTTTAAAAGGGAAATTTTTGTTCTTGTTTCTGAAAGAAAAATTTCCTTTTCAGAGAGAAAAAAAGCGTTTTTAATAAAAAAAAAATTTTGAGAAAGGTGGACTGTGCAATAAATGGAAAGTCTGATTTGTATTCAGGGCGGGGGATTTTTACCTCACC
Organism: Conus ventricosus; assembly: GCA_018398815.1. Lineage (NCBI taxonomy): Eukaryota > Metazoa > Mollusca > Gastropoda > Neogastropoda > Conidae > Conus > Conus ventricosus. The sequence continues at coordinate 1,422 of JAFLJL010003871.1, forward strand.
AACACTTTGATAAAATAAAAGTTTTTCGCTGGAGGTGGGCCAAGGGATCCTGCATTTTGTCGTGTATTAAAAACTTCGCCTTTAGATGTAAGACTCGAAGACACTTAAAAACCCAATATGGGTTGTGGCGGGATTTAGATCCACATTTGACAACAATTGTTTGGAAGTAAAAAAAAGGAAGGGAAAGATGGAAAAAATAAATTTTTTCACAAAAAGCGCGGAAACGCCCCAATAAAAATGCACATTTTTAGGGGTTTGTGAGCTCAGTTAAACATTGAAAAAACGGGCTAAAAGACCGCCTTATTAAAATGTAGAAGAAATATTCTAATAAAAAACAGAGGTTTTGAAGTTTTTTCCCCTAAAGACCGCACTGTTCTCTTATTTTGCGGGATTACGGGGTGGGGGGGAAAACTGTCTTCGTACTTGATTTGTTACAAACATATACGGTTTATTACGGCACATTGTTATATTCTGAAAACCCTTTAAGCACAACAGTCTTACAAAAAAAAGAAAGTTTTTTTGGGACAGACGTAATTTTTTAGTTGCCTAGCGACAAACTGACGATTTTGAATATTACTATGACTTTTTGGGAAACGAAACACTGTTTATTTTTGTGACTTTCGGCTAAACAAGACATTGTTAAAAAAAAGAAAAGCTCTGTCAAAGTAGCCTTTAGTGGCCCCCACGCCTTAGTTTTGTGTGGCTTTTAACTAAAAAATATAATGCTGTTTTAAAAAAGATTTTAGTTCGCATTTAAAAATCGGTCGTTTTATTTTTACAAAAGGACAAAGATATTTTTGAAGAATGTTTAAGTAAAAATTAATAATAAGGGAAAAGAGAGCTAAAAAAAATAAAAGAGCATTTAAAAAAATCTAAGCACGCTGGGTTATGCTTACGGTGCCCCCCCAGTTCAATAATTTTTTTATTATAATTTGTTTATTTTTTTTACTGCTGATAACTTTTTTATTATAATTTTTATATTATAAAAAGAATGTCTCGGGGGCCAGAATCAAAAGGGGCTAGCTCCTAAAGCGTTGCGTAGAGCAAAAAAGACTAGCAGACAAAACCGGTTTGATCAAAATAGGGGGTGCCGGGAAAAATTTTATGGATTTGATACACAGATGAAAAGGGTTTTAAAAAACGAATAGAAATTAAAGAAAAAAAAACGACAGCGCTCCTCCCCCTAAAGGAAAAAAATTTTAAGGTAAAACGTTTTGGTTAAACATGAATACAAATTCATAAACGAAGAGAATGCGGGGCTTTTGTTTCCCTGAAATTTTTTGGGAATCAAATTTTAACTACGAATTCCCAATGTATATTTTGATGGGGAAAACAATTTTAGAAAGGTTTGATGAAGGCCCTTTTTGTTAGCCGGTTCAAAAACACAACAGAAAAAAACAATTAAAAATTTGGCATGGGGTTCTAATTATGTTACAGAGAAAGAAGTCCCCCCTTGAAAGTGGGTAAAGACACTGCGGCTTAGATTTAACCCAAAGCTCTCCCACTCCCTAAGAAAATGACGTGTTTTTTCGTTTTTTTACCCCGAGGGGGGGCGATACTATTTCCCAGAACAACGTTATCAGAGGTACAAATTAACGCTGAAAACTTGGATTGCTCCTCTTAAGCCGGTTTTTGCAATTACTAAAAACGGAGACAAAATAAATACCCCTGTATCATCTGAAAAGGTTTACTTTTTATGGTTGAAAAGACAAATAACAGTACTCGATTTTATTTTCATTAAGTATGTTGTTTTTATTGCGTTTTCTCTTTTTAAAGAAGGCTCCCAGAGGTTTAATAAGAAGATATGTACAAGTTTAAATTTTTTAAAAAAAATAATCTTATTTAAAAATGGGGGTTCAACGTTTAGATTAAAGCAAATAATGAACCCCAAAAGGAAATAGAAAGCGACTTGGATAATTTATGAGTTATTTGAAAGAAATATGCTAAAGCTTTAAATCTTTTCTTAGAATTACGGCCATCGGCTAGCTAAGAAGTGCGGGGTCTTTGTTGTGTTTTAGCTAGTGGGGTTGGAGCGCCACCCCTTTTTTGATTGGGGGGTATCGGGTTTAGGTTGGTCTATTTTCTAGATTGAAGCGGTTTAAAAAAAAAAAATTTAACTCCTAAATTACAAAAGCACACCCCCATTGTAGCCCAGCATCAAAAAACTTTGTTCATTAAGTTAAGAAAAGAAAATCATTAAGGATGAAAACATTAAGACGAAAAATTTCAGAAAGCTTTGGCTGATGGTGAGGATTACAGACCCCAAAAAATTGAATTTAAAAGGGGGGGAGAAAGTTTTTACTTCACGAAGGTGACACTGAGCAATTAAAAACGAGCATTAAAAAAAAACACCGTCAATTAAACCCAAAATAGGCTAAAAATAATTTTTGCAAAAAATAAGTTTGAAAATAAAACCTATTTTTTTTTTAAAATCCCTGTGTTTGGGGGGCAATTGCAGCTCTTAGAACAAGGATCTTTTAGGGGCGGCTTTTTAGACTAGTAGCACCGCTAGAAGAGAGAGTTTCTCTTAAAAATATAGGGGAGGGGTGTTTTCATAATTTTTTTACTTCATATACTCTACCTCCATTGGGAAATCTGGGGGCTTAATTTAACATCCCCCCTCTGCCTCCCCAGGAGCTACAAGTATCTTTATTTTTTGTAAACGGCAAGAGTTTTTGAGCCCCCTGCGCATTTTCAGTAATGCTTTTTTTTTAAAAATTTTTGATTGCGTTTACGGGCTTAAGGCCGTTGCTTTAAATTTCATTTTCAGGGCGCGTAAGAGCTGGCAATCCCTAACCCATTCTGTTTAGCGTTTGTCCATAATTTTCTGTGATTTGATAGGTAAACAGGCGTTCAGCTAGGTTCTTATTTAAATTTTTTCTACTAGGGTTGTGTCGATGTTGCCGGGATCCCCTTTACTGTAACATGATGTTTTAAAAACAGTTGGTTTACAGAGCCTTAAACTTTTTTCCCATCATCAACTTAAACCCACCCTGATCTTTTTGGACCCCTTGAAATTTTTTGCTGTAAAGCCACCCCCGCAGTTGAGCTTTTACCCGTTTAAAGGTTCGGTCTTTGTATTTTAAACCCATGTCTACAACTGTCAGAGATATTTAAAAATTTTTTTTTTCTTCTAAATTTTGCATGGGAAGTTTTCAACAAGTCCTCTGGTGGGTGTCTTAGGAACGATTACAAATTTGGGCCCCTTATTTTCTTTTGGGGGGGGGCGATATATTTGCCAAATTGTTTTTTTGAAAGCCAGTTTTCGCATCTGATTCACACTCTGCGGCTTTACTCTTTTTTTCAATAGCAGTTTTTTCCTTTTTCCAATAACCTTTAGGGAATAATTTTTTGTACTTCGTTTTGTCCTAAGAAGGACTGTTTTTTTTTTGTATTTTATTTATTTTTTGATTGTTTGTGCAAGAAAAAGATTGCCCCCTTGCCCCCACAATAAAAAAAATTTTCTGCTTTTTTCGTTCTTTGATTTCATAAAATCGCATTTTCGGCCCCGGTGTGATTTTAGAAATTCTTTCCTGTCACAAAGTATACTCATTCATTGCTCATCAACGTTGAAAAAATGTTGCTTGCATTGTCCCTGTTCTCTTCTTTTTTTTAAAAAAGTCCAAGTAGCAATTCGTCTTTTTCGAAAGCGTCCTTGCTTGCTGCTCTTCCATTGCTTGTTATGACTTCTCTCTCTTCGTCGGCCGAAATTTACTAAACATATAATTGCTCCAGAGAAGGCTTAAAGAATTAACAATAGCTCCCCCTACGATCAAAATTTACCCCCGCCATTTTTTTATCAATTAAATATTTTCTTGTAAAATTAAAATTTTTTGAACTAATTTTTTGGGGGAAAACCCCCTGTACAACAAGAAATTTTTGACGCAACCCGCAGTAATTAAAATATAACCTTAAACAACGTCCTCAATGTCAAACCCTTCCTAGGTCCCGGCTTCATTCTAACTTTTTTTTGCAAACGCTATAGCCTTACAAGGCCGCAAATTTTCGCAGAGTTTTTTAAATCGTATTGATAATTTTTTTTTTCGCTCATTTTTTATTAACAAAAAAAATAATTAAAATTTAATCATAAAACGAGGTGTCTATGTGCTTTTTAATCAGAAAATCTTTTTTTGATAAAGCTAAAAATAAGTTGCAACTTTTTTGGCGAATTTATCTTTCCAATGTTGGGTGGTTTTATCCCTAAAAAACATTTTGCAAGGGGTTGAATAAACAAATAACACCAACGATGGACTGCAAATTAACCAATGTTAAACTCAGGGTTTTAAAAAAGTATTATTTTTTTTTTTTATTGTTATAAAAAGGGATTGTGACAAACTATTAAAGGGGGAGGAGCAGGCAGTTACCCGTAGACAATCAATAAAAAAAGGGATTATATTCTCTGGCTCCCCTTGGGAAAACTAGACATATTTAGGTGTTGAACTAAGTATTGAACGATTCAAAAATTTGTCTACATCAGATTTTGAGAATATTACGCTAGGTACAAAGCGCCCCTAGGGTCAAAAAAGGGTTTTGATCGGTGGGTCAGACAATGATTATTTATTTTGCTAAGTAGTAAGTAAGTTGGGCCAGTTGATTCAGAAAAAGATTTAAAATACGACTTACCAAGACCCGGGTTTTTTTAAAACAAGTCCCTGAAACTCTTGCATGTGACATTTTACAGATTTGGGACGTTTTTATGCCCATTCCAGGGTTAAATTATTTTTAAATCATATTTAATTTTGATCATTTTAAATTTTTAATCGCAATAAAAAAAAAGAGCAGAAGCGCCCAGGACAATCCGCAGGACAGTTCGAGGATAGAATGTCCACAAGTGAATGTCCAAAGGAGTAAATTTTTCTAAGGCAAAAAAACCCGGGGACGTGTTGGGGGGGGCGTAATAGCTGAATGGAAAAGACTGAGAAAATAAAAAACCAATCAACAAAAAAAAAAATTATTAGAAAAAAACATCGCCCCGGCCACCAACACCCCAATTAAACACAACACAATCAAATCAAAAAATAAGATGTATCATTATGCATTGGGGTTTCTGCTGTTGTTGGGGGGTTTTTAGCATACCAAATTTTAACCCCATACCTAACAAAAAACCCGCAAGCGCCCACAGTAAACGAAGAACCAGTTCTGCAAAAAAGTGCAACCTCCTGCATAAAACCCTTTTTTTATGGAAAAGTTTTTAAGAACTAAATAAAGTACAAGTTAAGTTAGTTATAGAAAGTACTTTTTAAAATTAAAGGCAAGTAAATTTAAAAAAAAAGTACAAAAAATAAGTTTTTTTAATATAGTTGGTTCTTTAAAAAAGTCTTGATAGGTCTTGTTTGGGGTTTTTGTTAAGGGTTTTTAAGAAGTACTAGTTTGGGTTTTTAAGTTAAGACAAGCTGTTAACTTTAAAGTTTTCCCAAAGTCCCACGCATTAAAAATCGGACTGACGTAAATTCTCTTGTTTTGTTAGGACTGTGATTTTTTTTTTAACGAGTTGGGGGTTTTTTTTTTTAAAGAGAGCGTAGATTTCATTTTTTGGGTTTATGAAAAACTTTGTTTTAAAGAGAGCTTGCTTGTAGTTACGGGTTATTTTTTTTTTAAATTTTAAACCCCTTTTCTTTTGCCTTTGCCTTTTTCATAAGAAGTCTGGCAGCAACGCATAATTTTTTCGACGCAAAAAACCAACTATTTTTTTATAACGTCCCATTAAGTTCATCCTTCATCTTTCCAATACTTTCTTGTTAAAAGTTGATGTAAGGATATCTTTAGGATAGTCACATGTGTCGTACCCCTCAGCCCTTTGCTCTTGTTTCTATCTTTGTTAAAATCTTCTGTGGGAAAAATCTAGAATAAAAGAGTCGTGTTGTGAAAAAGGACTTTGCTTCTGGTACCCTGGTTTTAAATAGTCGTACAAAAATTCTAACTCAATAACTTCGACACACTATAAATAAAGCCCATAAAAAACACGGGCTTGCCAAATTTCATCCTTTTTTTTTCATCTATGCCAAAAAAGTGTTAAATCTTCTAAAAAACTGATTTGGGTTTAGAGGCAAACTTTTAAATTTCTTGGTTTTCTTTTTTAAAATTTAACATCTTTTTTTTGTGGGATTTTCCATGGGTTTTCCCAAAAAAAAATGTTGTTCATCGTTTAAAGAAGTCTTTTTCGAAGCATCAGTGGCTTTGGGCTAAGATCATTTTCTTTTGATGTATGGGCCCCATAAAAAAGGGCTCTTGGTCAAAGCAAAGATTTGTGAACACTGTCATTTCGTCCATGTTTAGATAAAACTGTAAAAGCCTGTAATGACAAAATATTTTTTTTTTGTGGCAAGGTTGGGAAACAAGTTTGGCGGTTCGATGGGGCTCATCTTTAATCTTTCTGCGGGTAGGGGGTAAAAGTTGTGGAGTCGTGTAATTCTTTAGGATATTCTAAGCTCTTCCAAAATTAGTCCTGCTGAATTATCAGGCGTAAACTGTGACAACATGCCTAACACGGGGTTAAAATCATGAGGCCTTTTTCATTATAAAGTTTCTCAGTGGGGCGGTTGGGTCTGGCCCTCCCTACGATTGTTTGGCGTCTAAATCTTAGATTTAGACGGTTTGTAGGGTATAATGTTAATCTTGTTTTAGCTTTGCTTTGGGTGTGAGGCCATGAATACCTCCCCGCCCGTTTCATCATCTGGTGTGGGTAGATCAGAAATTAAGTAATCTGGTGTTTGTGACTTTAAGAAAGCATACCAAAGAAAAAACCGGGGCAGAGATGTAATGTAGTTAAGTTGTAATGTTTCCGATGTAATCTTTAATTCTGAAAGCGCTGCCAATAAACAACCCTCAGCCAATAAATATTTGGGCTGAAACGCCCATTGTTTCACAGTGTAATTTTGTTCCCGGGGTTTTTGGCGTTTTTATTTCGCATCGTTATGTCTTTCCTCTAAGACAAAAAGAAAACGTTTAGGGGGAAGTGAGTCTTCATCAAACCCCGTCCCCGAGTTCTGTATTATAAGGGTAAACACCTTTACGCACCAAAACGGGTCAAATATTGTTTAGTGATTGGGAAGTCTTGTAGTGATCCCGCTAAATTATTTTAAACTAGCCCTCAATGTTGGGCAGAGTCTAAAAGGATAAAAAGGGCAAAGTAAAAGCATGTACTTTTTGGATTGGCAATGCAGGAACCCTCTTTTATTAGAAGTTTCTGCTTGCATGATAAAATGAGAATGTAGCCTCGTAAATTATGAAAAAAAGATAGGCAGTTTCCATGGTCTTAGGGTCAACCTTAATGAAGATTACAATTTTTTTTGTGTGCCCCCCTTTAGTAATTTGATCGTGGTCTTTACTGCGTTACCTAAATTTTTTATTGCAAAACCAACAGTGGGTTTTAAAGAAAAACATAACGTTTTTTGGGCTTCAGGAAAACAATGTCTGAAAGATTTGTTGGGTTTGGAACTGTTGCGAGGTTTTTTTCATCTGCTCTAAAAATCGCCCCGGATGTGTTGGGGGCCTCTGTAAACTTGGGCGTTTGTCCCCATTACTAACAACAATAAAAACCCTAAGAGCAGATCTGATGGGGGGTTAATAACTTTTTTTTTGTTCTTGTGTTGCGGGCCATAGTCTGCGGTAAAGCGATTCAAGTCAGCATAACCCGTACGGGCTCATTTTTCTTTTTTTGTTATTCTTAAAAATAAATTTAGACCCCGGGGTTTGGTGTGAGGGGTTTTTGGGTTTTACGTTACAATACTTTTAAACGGTTCTATGGTCGGAGTGCTTCTATAGTAGGGGGTTCTGCGCAGACACCCTTTACAAAAACCCTTGTTTAAAAATTGTCTTTTGTAGTAAAAGCCATAAGTCTGCTTATTGTTCGATTAATCATAATGGCTCTTTTACATCTGCAAATGGATCAAGCTACATGTTTGTTTTGTGGTTACCAAAAGTGGAGCGTTGGGGAAACCCCCTTGAGGCACTAGATTGGCTTCTACAGACCTGTGTATAGTTTTTCAGTGATTTGGTTTTTTTTGTCTTCAAACGGAAAATGCTTTTTTTGCTTATGGGAAGGTTAGTTTTTAAAATTCAGTTTTGCTTATATGTTCATAACTGGAAAAACCTTTTTTGAGATTTTTTTCAGGATGTAGATGCGCTAAAAAAAACACAAAAACACATTTGTCGAATTTTTTTGTTTAAGCTGCTCGTTTTAAAAATAATCTTTTGGTAGAGAAGGGAAGAATTGCCAACTATAGGTAGAACTTTGTTTGTCTCAATTTAATTTCAAGGGGCCGTTTCCTTAGACCAGCCAGAAACCCCTTTTAAATTTGCCCCCATTCATGGTTAAAAGTGTAAAGTTGTTCGCCAGTTGAGTTAAAGTGTGATGCGATTACTTCTTTCTGCCTTGGGGAAACCCAGACTGGAGAGTTCCCGGCGTTATAAATCAATCAGAACGGCCAAAAAGACTTTTTTCGGCGGTTCCATCTGAAGAACTCGGGGGTTTTAGGTGGGGGTTTTCACGCTTTTATGAACTTTTTTGGGGTTAAGATACATGTCCTATTCACTGTAAATTTCTTAATTTGGGGTTTTCGCGCAATTTTCCCCGATTAGTTTTCCCCCCGAAATTTCTTTTGGGTGTCTTTTTTTTTAAACCCAAATTTGTAGTTAAAAAAATAAAAATTTTTAAAAAGTAAGTAAAAAACGCGCTTTTTTTCCACCTTCGTTTAAATTAAGAAAATTTTAATTTAAAAAAAACCTTAATATTTTGCTTTTTCGTCCTCGCAAGCATTTGGGCTTGTTTTTTTATGATTTTTTTTTTAATTGTTACTTTTCCCCTTTTAAAAATTTTTTTTTAATTTCTTGTTTCGTTTTGGGCTTTTTTTAAAAAGTTACTTTTTTGCGTTTTTTTTTTTTTAAAATAAAATAAATAAAAAATTTTGTAAATTCAGTCTTTTTTTTTAGTCTTTTCTAATCTTAAAAATGATTCATTAAAATAGGGGGGAGAAACAGCCAATTAAAATTTTTGGACTTATTATAATAAAAAATTAGAAACACTTTTTAATTGGTTTCCAAGTACTGGATTTTATTATAGCTTCCAATACATCTTCCGGGAAATTTATACATTAAAGAAACATAATTAAATTTTAAACTGTCTTTAACTGACTTTATTGGCTTTTTCTCCCCCAAAACCACTCGTAAAAAGGGATATTTTTAACTCTGTGCTAATTGGCCTTCATTTTTTAACCCAAAAATAAATGACAATTAAAAAAATTTAATTTTAATCAGTTTTTCTTGTTTTTTGCAAAAAACTGAAAAATAGTTATATGGGTGAGTGAGTGGGCAAGGGGGGGGGGGGGGGGGGTGGGGGGGGTTGGGGGGGGGGTGGGGTGAGTGTGGTGGCGTTGGGGGTTGGGGGGTTTTGCAATGCATGGGGGGGGGTGGGGGGTGAGTGGGGGAGGGGGGGGGGTGGGGGGTGTGGGGGTGAGGTGGGGTGTTTTTTTTCGGATTTCTCCCTTTAGTATTTATTTCCGGGGCCCTGTTTTAGGGCGCGGCGGTTGGTTGCCATGACCAGTTCTGAATATTTTTAGCCTTAGGTGGGGTGGGGGCCCGTCAGGGTTTTGCTAACCTTTTTTTTTTAAACCCCGTCTAATCGTCGATCCAAAACCCGCCACGCAGGCCTGCACGCTTTAGGGGCCCTCCCCGTGGTTCAACAGCCCAGCCTTCGCTCTAGCAGGCGGTTATGCATAACCCTTACTTTTTTAGCCCCGTCATGCGTTTGTGGCCCTTTTCCAGTAGGCTATTGATTTTTTTACAGCAGCTACCCGCCGAGACTCGCTTTGCTATATTTTAAATGACTTTTCTTTTCCATACAAAACTGTGGATAGAAAAATTTCCCCGCTTGTGAAACTTTGGATTAAAAAAACAAAGATAATTCCATCAGTTTTTTACACAGCGGGGTTCCATCAGAAATTTTAGTTTTCAAATAATTACCCAGGCGCTTTTGGATTAGATTTTTAAAAGAGTTTTTGTTCTTTCAACCATGGCCTAAAAACAAGATTTCGAAAATTTTCGATTTTAGCTTTTTTTCAGAAAAAGCCTTCAGTAAAAAGGCCCCTAATTTCAGCCCTTTTTTTTTCAATTCATAAAAGAACCTTCGTCAATCGGCTATTATCAATTTGCTCTACAAAACAATTACTTAAAAAAAATTGCGTTCCTTTCTGTCATTTCACTTTTCTTTTCTCCGTTTCTAAAAAAAATTAGATTCTTTTGACCGGGCGTTTCAAGCAACACACTAAAAAAAATGTCCTCACTCCTTTAAGTCCCGGTCGGAAAAGATCGACACCAGCCAGGGTCTCGTCAGTCCAGCCAGAAATGACGTCATACCCCCTGTCGATTGGTTGAACGTGCACATGTGACATCTGAGCTCGCTGCCTGATGATTAAAAAATGCACTAGAAAGCCTGCACGCTCGGCTGCACACAAGCTTGTTGGCGGTCTCAAAGGCCAATATTGATTGGGGGAGTCTTGCAGCAGGGCTATCAAGCCATATAGCTGGTTAGTTCATTTTATGTTCCTGGAGAGAATGTAAATATCTTTGTTCATGATCACCCATATTATTCTAGCATGGAAACCCCCGTTTCAATACGCTAATTACGTCAATTTTTAGAGGTTGTGGCATGTTAATTTTAGTTGTAAAACAGGTGTTAAATTTGGTCAAAACTGACATGTGATGGACGTGATTTGTATGTGAAAAGGGGGGTTTTCATGCAAAATAAGATGGGTGGTCTTGAACATAGATATTTACATTCTCTATTTCCTTTCTTCACCCTTCTTTGCTGTGTTGATTTTCATTTAGTTGGATGCGTCAATTACGTTTTGAGGTTGGGCATACATGAGTACGATAGTTTGACAGTGTTTTTGTTAAATATTTTGGACAGTTTGTGTTCTTTTTTGGAAATGAAGTTGTCAGGATTTTGAAGAATTCTTTCCCTATGTTTGTTTTGAGTTTCCCGTCATATGGGGGGTTATACCATATGATTTTTCTTGTCCTATTTTTCTTGCTTTTATTTGTGTTGTTGTCTGGGTTGTATTGTAATTTGTAATTGTATCCACTTTTTTTTAGTGCCTCCTGGTATTCTACTGCTGCATTGTTGAACACTCTCTCACTGCATGACAGGTTTGATGTCTCTTGTTTATGCCATGGGGAATGGTCTTTAATACAGATGGTGGATGGTTACTTTTGGTGTGTACATAAAGAGGGTTATCGTTGGGTTTCTTGTAGGTTTAATATGTGATTGTTGAGATCCAGTGTTATGTCTAAGTAGTTCACTACCTTTTTGTTTGCTTCAATGGTAATCTTCAAATTGTGGTTTTGGAAGATTTTGCATAGTTCTTTCTTCTCGTTTTCGATGGTTCTTGGATTGTTGGTTAGTGCAGCAAAGCCATCGTCTCTGTATAGTCCGACTTGTTTTTATAGTTTTTTCTTGATGTTGGACAGCATGAATAGTCCGACCAGTTCACATGTTTCTGCACCGTCATATGATCCCATGGTTACGTCGAATGTTGAGTTTCTGTTGTTTTCCTGATCCAGGTTTCATTTTTGCTGTGTAGTAATGTTTTCTTGGTGTGGAGAATGACTTCCATTTCTGACCCTGTTATGTCTGTGTGGTTACTGGCAAACTTCAGGGCTTTGGTGAGTAGTTCCTCATCTATAGATGGGTAAAGTCTACTATGTCAAATGTGAGGGAATACTGTATTACTTTGTTTATTGAGTTTTTTGAACCATTGGATAACTCGTATGTTTTTTCTTCAGAGGTTGTATTCAGAGTTTGATTTTACTTTTCTTTATTATTTTTTCCAGAATTTTCTTGCTTATTTGCCTAATTCAGATTTGGATGGGTTTATTAGTCTACTTGTTGGATTGTTATGAAAATTAGGCTTGTGGTCTTTGAGTGTTATGAAAGTTCTTTTGTTGCTGTCGCTTCTATCCTGTCACTTAGGTCTATGCGCTCTGCAAGTTCTTTTTCTTTAGTGCGGATACTGTCATGTATATTTTTGTCGGCTTAGACATAACACTGGATCTCAACAATCACATATATAAACCATACAAGAAACCCAACGATACACCTCTTTATGTACACACCAAAGTAACCATCCACCATCTGTTTAAAGACCATTCCCCATGGCATAAACAAGAGACTATCAAACCTGTCATGCAGTGAGAGAGTGTTCAACAATGCAGCAGTAGAATACCAGGAGGCACTACAAAAAAGTGGATACAATTACAAATTACAATACAACCCAGACAACAACCACAAATAAAAGCAAGAAAAATAGGAAAAAAGAAAAATCATATGGTATAACCCCCCATATGACGGGAAACTCAAAACAAACATAGGGAAAGAATTCTTCAAAACCCTAACAACTTCATTTCCAAAAGAACACAAACTGTCCAAAATATTTAACAAAAACACTGTCAAACTATCGTACTCATGTATGCCAAACTCAAAAACGTAATTGACGCATCCAACAAAATGAAAATCAACACAGCAAAGAAGGGTGAAGAAAGGAAATCTTGCAATTGCACCAGAAAAGAGCAGTGCCCACTAGACAATAAATGTCTTCACAACAACATTGTATACCAAGCAAACTGTGACATCAGAAAATGAAAAGAAACATACAATGGGATCACTGAAAACCATTCAAAACCACTATGCAAACCACAAACAGTCATTTAATAAAGAAAAATATAAAAAACCAAACAGAACTGAGCAAATATATCTGGAAACTTAAAGACGCAAAAACAAGCTACAATATATCCTGGAAAAATCATAAAAAGAGCATCACCATACAGCAGTTTCAAAAAGGTGCAACCTATGTTTAACTGAAAAATGGTTAATACTATGCAAACCACACTTAGCAACTTTAAATACCAAAAAGAAATAGTAAACAATGCAGGCAAAAATGGAAATCGTTGTTAGTGAACACACCCAAAATAAAAACCTGAAACCCCCCCAAAAAACAACCCTGCAGCCAGCCCGCACGTGCAAACAACTGCAAACGGGAGGCCCCAAACGCTATATAACATCGGCGGTGGGCAAACCAAAAACCATCCTGATGACAGCGCAACACGCTTGAAACAAATTTGTAGATTGTTTCTTTTAAAACCTTATTTTTAACATATAAAAATATATATATATATATATATATATATATATATTTTAATATATATATATATATATATATATATATATATATTATAAGTTTAAAAACAAGTTAAGAGGAATCTTAAAATATTCTACAAATTGTTTTTAAGCGTGTTGCGGTGTCATCGGATGGTTTTTGGTTTGCCCCCGTGATGTTATTAGCAGTGGGCTCCCGTTGCGGTTGTTTGAGTGTGGGTTGGTGCACGTGGGTTTTTTGGGGGCTTTCAGGTTTTTGTTCTTCAAAATCCTGACAATTTCATTTCCAAAAGAACACAAACTGTCCAAAATCTTTAAAACAAAAACACTGTCAAACTATCGTACTCATGCATGCCCAACCTCAAAAACCTAATTGACGCATCCAACAAAATGAAAATCAACACAGCAAAGAGGGTGAAGAAAGGAAATCTTGCAATTGCACCAAAAAAATGCAGTGCCCACTAAACAATAAATGTCTTCACAACACCATTGTATACCAGGCTACTGTGACATCAGAAAATGAAAAAGAAACATTACTTAGGGATCACTGAAAACCACTTCAAAACCAGATATGCAAACCCCCAAACAGTCATTTATAAAGAAAAAATATAAAAACCAAACAGAACTGAGCAAATATATCTGGAAATTTAAAGACGCAAAAACAAGCTACAATATATCCTGGAAAATCATAAAAGAGCATCACCATACAGCATGTTTCAAAAAGGTGCAACTATGTTTAACTGAAAAATGGTTAATACTATCCCAACCCACTTAGCAACTTTAAACACCAAAACAGAAATAGTAAACAACTGCAGGCATAAATGGAAATCGTTGTTAGTGAACACACCCAAAACAAAAACCTGAAAGCCCCCAAAAACAACGTGCAGTAACCCCCACGTGCAAACAACCGCAAACGGGAGCCCACACGCTATAAACATCGGCGGGGGGCAAACCAAAAACCATCCTGAAAGACAGCGCAACACGCTTGAAACAAATTTGTAGATAGTTTTAAGATTCCTTTTAACTTGTTTTAACTAATGTTGCTCCCCAAGGGATTGAGCACTTAAAAAATTGTTTTAGGCATTTTAAAATATAACTGATCTTAATCGCTCCTCACGTTGAGCACTCTGGTCTGAAGGATTTTAAAAAGGAGGAAACTAATTTTAGGCAGTCAACAAAAAAAAATACCGTTTTCAAATCTGCAAACATATATAAAAAAAAATTAATAGAACAACAAAGTTTGTACATAATATGAGATGGAAAGCATTCTTTTTTCTGACCCAAATGCAAAAAAAAAAGGACAAAAACACCTACGATTTCAAATCATGGCGATCACCACCAGCCAAGACGAAATGAAACCCTTTGAGATCAAATGAAAAGAATGATAACCAATATTGAATTAAAAATCTAACAAAGGTTTCCAAACAACACTAAAAAAAAAAACAAATAAAAAAAGTACAAAATGACAAAAAAATATTTGTGAAAGGGTGATAAAACTAGCAATTTAACAAAATGGAACCAAAGAATATTTCCAACTCCTTGACAAAAACACCAGAAAAACAACAAAAAAGCCACAAAAAATACTGACAGTATCCGCACTAAAAAAAAAAAGAATTGCAGAGCGCAAGACCTAAGTGACGGTAGAAGCGCGCCAAAAAGCTTTCATAACACTCAAAGACCCAAGCCCAATTTTCATAAAAACCCCAACATGTAACTAATAAACCCATCCAAATCTAAATTAGGCAAAAAGAAAAAAAATTCGGAAAAAAAATAAAGAAGTAAAATAAAAACTCTGAATAAACCCTGGAAGAAACAACGAAGTTGTAATGGTTAAAAAAACTCAATAAACAAAGAAATACGTATTCATCACTTTTTTCATAGTAGACTTTTTCCCCATCTATAGAGGGGAAAATACTCCCCAAAGCCCTGATTTTTTCCAGGAAACCACACAGACATAACGGGTCAGAAGGGAAAATCATTTCACAAAAAAAACATTACTACCCCCGCAAAAAAAACCTGGATCAGGAAAAACCAAACAAAATCAACATCGACGTAACCATGGTCATATGGGGGTGCAGAAAAAGTAACTGGTCGGACTATTCTGCTGTCCAACCCAAGAAAAAAACTGTAAAAAAAGCGCTATACAGAGACAGGGCCTTGCTGCACTAACCAACAATCCGGGCATCGAAAAAAAGAAGAAAGAAACAAAATCTTCCAAACCCAACTTAAAGATTACCATTGAAGCAAACAAAAAGGTAGGAACTATTGACATAACCTGGTTCACAATACATTATAAACCCTACAAGAAACCCAAAAATACACCTCTTTATGTACCCCCAAAAAATAACCCTCCCCCTTATATTAAAAGACCATCCCATGGCAAAAAAAGGACACCAAAAATGTCTTTTTGTAAAAAAAGTGTTCAACAAAGCAGCTTTTGAAAACCAGAGGCACTACAAACAAGTGGTACAATTACAATTTTCAAAAAACCCAGCAACAACACAAATAAAAAGAAAAATAGGGAAAAGAAAAAAAATTTTTTAACCCCCCTACGACGGGAAAAATCAAAACAAACTGGGAAAGAATTCTTCAAAATCCTGACAACTTCATTTCCAAAAAAACACAAAACTGTCCCAAAATCTTTAACAAAAAAAACTGTCAAACTTGACTCATGCATCCCAACCCCAAAAAAAATAATTGACGATCCAACAAATGAAAACAAAAACAGCAAAGAAGGGTGAAGAAAGGAAATTTTCAATTCCCCAGAAAGGAGCAGTGCCCAAACAATAAATGTCTTACAACAAAATTGTATCCCGGGACTGTGACATCGAAAATGAAAAAGAAAATACATAGGGGGTCAATGAAAACCACTTCAAACCCGATATGCAAACCCCAAAAGCATTTAATAAAAAAATATAAAAACCCCAAAAAGAATGAGCAAAAATTTTCTGGAAACTTAAGAGCAAAAAAGCTACAAAAATCCTGGAAAAATCATAAAAAAGGCATACACAGCAATGTTTCAAAAAGGTGCAAAATATGTTTAACTGAAAAATGGTTAATACATGCCCAAACCCCCTTGCAACTTTTAAACACCCAAAAAAGAAATAGTAAAAAAACTGCAGGATAAAAGGAAAACGTTGTTTTGGAACACACCAAAACAAAAACCAAAGCCCCCAAAAAACACGTGCAGCCAACCCGCCGTGCAAACAAAACCCCAAACGGGGCCCCCCAAAGCTATTTAAAAATCGGCGGGGGGCAAAAAAAAAACCTCCGATGACAGCGAAAAACGCTCGAAACAAACTTGTAATTTTTAAAGATTCCTCTTAACTTTTTTAATAAGTTGCTCCCCAAGGGGGGTTAG
>JAFLJL010003872.1:0-19576 GCA_018398815.1 Conus ventricosus
AAAAGTTTGTCATCTAACACAGTTCCCTTAAAAAGCTGCAACAAGCTTAAAACATATGTTTCTCTTATGATGATTTTTTTTAAACTTTAAATGTACATGTATAAAGTGGCCAGGAGACAAATCAAAGAGCACATACCCAGTACATAGAGATAGGGGGCCAGGAGACAATCAAAGAGCACATACCCCGTACATAGAGATAGTGGCCAGGAGAAAAATCAAAGAGCACATACCCAGTAATAGAGATAGGGGCCCAGGAACAAATCAAAGGGGCACATACCCAGTACTAGAGATAGTGGCCAGGAGACAAATCAAAGAGCACATCCCCAGTACATAGGATAGTGGCCAGGGAGACAAATAAAAGAGCACATACCCAGTACATAGAGATAGTGGCCAGGAGACAAATCAAAGGAGCACATACCAGTACATAGAGGACAGTGGCCAGGAGACAAATCAAAGAGCAATACCGTACATAGAGACAGACGCATAAACAAAAATATAGGTAGACGGGCAGCAAAAGCAGCCAGCCATTCAGCCAGCCAGACATATATGAAGATAGATAGATAGATAGATAGATAATGATAGATAGATAGATAGATAGATAGATAGATAGATAGATAGATAGATAGATAGATAGATGGAGGGATGGATGGATGGATAGATAGATGGATGGGATAAAGTATGGATGGATAGACAGACAGATAGATGGAGACAGACAGATAGATAGATAGATAGATAGATAGATAGATAGATAGATAGATAGATAGATAGATAGATAGATAGATAGATAGATAGATAGATAGAGATAGATAGAGAGAGAGAGATAATAGGAAAACAGAGAGATAGATGGATAGACAGATAGGTAGATAGATGGATGGTTGTGTAGAAAGAATGATAATAGATAGAGAGAATAAATTGACAGATACACAGACAGACAGACAGACAGACAGAAAGGTTTTCCCAGAAGGAAACATTCGAGGAGAGGGAAAAACAAACACAATAAAACAAAAGAAAAGAAAAACAACCAAAAAAACAATGTCATCCTCATTTCAGGACACGAACACAGGGTTAGCTCGCAGCGTGAGGACTCACGAAGGCAGTTAAAAGATAAAATCACTCGGACTCGGGGGGAAAAAAAACAAAACAAAACAATAAATCGAATATCTGATGCAACCGAAACCAGCCTAAAAAATGCAAATACAGAACAAAAAACAAACAAACAAACAAAAACCAGACAGCAAGGAAAACAAAGTTTGAGAGATCCAGATCAATGTGTTCACGACTAAATATTTGAATTCATGGCGGTCATTGATTTAAAAAAAAGCTTTATTCTCTTGATGGAAAGGTTTTGGATTCATTCACAGCGTGCTTGAGACAGACAAGAGAATTGGATGTGCTTCTTCAGTCTCAACAAGTTTACTGACAAGAATTTCAGCTGAAAAACCCATGTGTGTGTAGAAAAAAAAAAGCACTAAAATCTTGAATGTATAATTATTTAATCATATTTTCTCCTCTGTGGAACAGTTTCGATATTGTGTGCATGTGCGTGTGTGTGTGTGCGCGCGCACACACCACCACCACACACACACACGCACACACACACACACACCCCACACACCACACACAACACACACAACACACACACAGCGCGCGCGGGGCGCAGCACACACGAACGCACGCACGCACGCACGCACGCACGCACGCGCGCGCGCACACACACACACACACACACACACACACAACACACACACACACACACACACACAACACACACACACGAACGCGCGCCGCGCGCACGCAACATACACATACACCCCAAAACACGGTACACCCTCCACATATACAGACCATAACCGACATAAAAAACAGTTGGTGTGTGTGTGCGCGCGGGGTGTGTGTTTTGTGTTGTTGTTGGGTGTGTGTGGGGGTGTGGTTTGGGGTGTGTGTGTGTGGTAAAATTTTTTGTAAAAAAATGACCAAAGGAAAAAGGGTTATTCCAGGAAGGAAAAAAATTCCCCGGAGGGAAAAAAAAAAAAGTTTTGGGAAAAAAACAAAAACAAAAAAAAAAAAAAAAAAAAAATTTAAAAACAAAAAAGTAAAAAAAAGAAAAAACCCCCAACCAAAAAACACCAATTTTTTTTTTTTTTTTTTTTTTTTTTTGGGGGGGGGGGGGTTTTTTTTGGCCGAACACATTCCCGCACAACCACTAGGCAAAAAATTAAACACCACCAAAACAAAACAAAACATAAACAACACGGCCCGCCAGCCCAAATAGCAAAACCAGGAAAAAAAAAACCCCCAAACAAACCAAAAACCAACACAAAAAAACAAACAATCAACAACCACATAAAAAGAACCCGGGCGGCGAGAAATAAAAATTTTAACCCACAAATTTTTCCACGCGTCAAAAAAAATTTCCCTTTCGTCCAAAAGACTAAAAAATTTTCGCTGGTTGTGTGTGCGCCCTTTTGGGGGTGTTTTTTTTTTTTTTTGTGGGTTGTTGTGGGGGTGTGGTGTGTGTGGTGGGGGAAAAAAAAATTTTGGGGAAAAAAAATTTTTGGGGGGGGGGGGGGGGGGGGAGCCCCCGTGGGGAAAAAACCACCCCCATTTAAATAATAAAAAAAAAAAAAAAAAACATACACTAAATTTTCCTTTAATTTATACAGCCCAAAACCCGAATAAAAAAAAGGGGGGCACCCCGGTTTTGTGGGGGGGTTGGGCTGGGTTCGGGGTTTTGGGTTGTGTTTTGGTTGGTTTGTTTAAAAATAGGGTTTTTGGGTTGGGGGGTTTTTGTCGTTGGGGGTTTGTTTTTTTTGGGGGCCCCTTTGGTTGAAAATTTAAAACAAAAACGGGTCTGTCACAAGAAAATTAAATTAAGTGGGTAAAAAATTGCCCCTTTGGAATTTGCCCCCCCAAAACCGCGTGGAAAAAATTGGGCACGCGTAAATTTTCTTAAGTTTTAAAAAATTTTTTCAAGGGAAATCGTTGGTTTTTATTCCCCAAATTGGGTCTCCAATTTTGGGGCAGGGCCAAATTTTTTGTTTGAGGTTTTTTTTTTGGGCCCGTTGGTTGTTCCCCAAAACCTTTTATTCCTTTTTTTCTCTTTTTCTTTTCCTTCCCTCTTGGGGGTTTCCCACCCCTTCTTTTAAAAATCTTCCCCTTCCCTTTTTTCCTTTTTCCCCCTATTTTTCCCGTCTCTTCTTTTTTTCTTTCTTTCCCTCTTCTTCTTTCCCCCCATTCTACCTTTCCCCTCTCTCCCTCTTTTTCCTCTCTCCTCTCTCTCTCTCTTCCTCTCTCTCTCTCCTCCCTCCCTCTCTTTCTCTTCCCCCTTTTCTTCCTTTTTCCCTCCCCTCTTTCCCCCCGTTCTCCTTTTTCCTCCCTCTTTTCCCCCTTTCTTTTCTTTTCTTTCTTCCCTCCTTCTTTCTTTTCCCTTCCCCCCCTTTTTCCCCCCCCCCCCCCCCCCCCTCTCCTTTCCCTTCTCCCCTCCTCTTCCTTTCTCCCTTTTCTTCTCTTCCTATTTTTTCCCTGTTGTAAAAAACCCTAAAAGGGGGGGTGGGAAAAACAAAACCATCAAAAAAAAAAACCCAAAAACCTTTGTTTGGGGTTACTTTTCTGTTTTTTTAAAATGTTTTTTTTTTTTTCCCTGTTTTCCTTTTTTGTCAAACTGGTCCTTTTCCCCCCCCCCCCCCTTTTATTTTTTTTTTTTTGCTTTAATCAAATTTATTTGGGTTTTAAAAAAACGGAAAAAAGTGGGAAAACAAAAAAAAAATCACCACAAAACCCCACAAAGGCTTCTCTTAAAAACAAAAAAATTTTGGGAAATGTTTATGTTACTTTTTTTAAAAGTGTTTTTTTTTTTTTTTGCGGGAAAATTCCATGGAAATAAAGAAAAATTTTTGGAAAATTTGTTAAAAATTTTCCCCAAAGAATTTTTTTTTTAAAAATGCATAAAAACAGTTTTTGGGTTTTGGAATTTTTTAAAGGAAAAAAACGTAGTTTTTTTTTTTCCCCGGGGGCAATATGGAAAAAAAAAACCCCAACAACTTTTTAAGAAGGACTTTTTAAACCCCCTTGGGCTTTTAAAAACGGGGAAATTTTTTGAATTAAAACCCCAAAAATTATTAGGGTTCGGCCGACCCCCGGGGCAAAAAAGCTTTTTCGGTGTTCCCAAACCCAAGTTTAAAAAAAAAGGAACTTTGTTAAATCGGCCGGCGTTTAAAGGTTTTAAACGTGGTCTTTTAAACAAATATTGTTGAAAAAACAAACTTGGGACCTTTTTTTGGTTTTGATTTTCTTTAAGTTTAAAACCCGGTTTCGGTGGGAAAAAAGGGAAACCTTTAAATGATAAAAAAATTAAAAAAAAAAAAAAAAAAAATTAAAAAAAAAAAAAAAAAAAAAAAAAAAAAAAATTTAAAAAAGTTTTGTGAAGTAAAGCAGGTGTGGTGACTGTTTTGGGCTGTGGACTTTTTGGGTGCTGTGTTTAAACTTTTGGTTTTTCCCACTTTTTTCGATGGTTTTCAGTGTGTAAGGGGGGTTTGTCCATCATGTCCAGTTAGATGTAAAATCCGGTGTGCGGGGCAGTCATGGGAAAGGGAATGACAACCAAAATTTTTCTTCATATCTCTCGAAAGATCAAAAAAAAAAGCAGTCTTCTTCACCCTCAGTGGTGACGTTTGTCAGAGTCCCGAAACAGGCAAAGTGGGGTTAAAGCAAGCAAGAAAAAACAAAAAAGGACAGGACAGTAGTTTTGGAGTGAAGAAAAATGGGGCACAGGACACGTTACAGGGAAATTCAGGAAAGGGATTTTCCAACTTAGCTAAAAAAGAAGACTCCTGCCCCTACTTTCAGAAAGGGGAAAAAAACTAAACGCGTCGCTGACCGCAAAATTTAAAAAACGTTTTGAATGAAAACGTTTTCGATTTAAAAAAGAAACGACAAATTTTTAAAAACTGAAATAGACGGCTAAAGGGGGGAACGAGGGAAATTAAGGGCAGCTGAAAAAAAACAAACAAAAAGGGGGCCAGCAGGGGAAAACGGGTCATAAAACGATCATGAGCGGGCACGGGGAAAATTTTGGAATCCCCCGGGGTTTTCCCGGTTTTGTCCGGGAAAAAACAGCAGGAGGTTTCAGTAGAAGCTGTGTAAACATGTTGGGGGACATTTTCCCCAAAAAACTGGGGTCCCTTTTTTTAAAACCCAATGACGTGGAAATCCCCCAAAGTTCGGGGGGAAAGAAAAAAGGGGACAGTGGTAGGCCAAGCCCCAACCCTTTTCTTTTTTTTTTCTCGCAGCAAAGGGGGCGGTGCTCAAAGACCGAAAAAAATTTTAAAAAACAGTTTTTTTGTTTCAGTTGCCGGGTTTTAAACGAAAGGGAAAATTACAGACTTTGCGTAAGGTCTTTCCCCCACTCAGACAATGGCCGTTTGGTCCCCAAATTGGCAAGATACTGCCCAAAACCCCAAAAAAATGGAAAAATTTTTAAAAAACCGGACATTGATCCCGATGTGATCAAAATTTTTGGACAAAAGAAAGGGCCTAAATTTTTGAGGGAATGGGGGTGGGGGGGGTGGTTGGGGTGGTGAGTTGTGTGGGTACGGATGGGTGTAGTAAATGTGGCTTTAAAAATGAAATATGTAAGGGGGGGTGAAAAAGGGAAAAAAGGGGGGTTTTTAGTATTTTCCGAAGTACCCCTTTTGTCCCCCACGTCTTTTTGGGTCCCCAAGTCTCTTTTATGCCCCAAAAGGGGTATTTTGTCCCAAGTTTTTTGTCCCCAAATGTTATATGCCAAAATTTTTATCCCAAAGTGGGATTTGTGGGAGGTCCCTTTATTTCAAAAAACCAAACTCCCAGTGGTTTGTTTTGACCATTGGACCAATGGTCAGTTTTACCACCCGCTTGACTCTTGTAGTTTGCCCTTTGTTTGCCCCCAGGGGCCCATTTTGACACTGCTTGCCCACGGGGTCAGTTTGCCCATGTTTTTACCAAGGGTCAGTTTGCCACTGTTAAATTTTTGGTCAGTTTGACAAGGGCCCACTGGTCAGTTTGACCCTTGGCTTGGCCCTGGAAAGTTTGGCTTTTGAAAATTGAGGATGCCAAACCCAAAAACCCCCACTGGTTTGTTTTGGGCTTATAGAAAAGGGGCAAAAAAAGACACGGGGGCCCACAAAAGACCATTTTTGGGGGATTATAGAGAAGTGGGCAAAAGGGAGTGGGCACAAGAACGTTACTTTTCCCCTGGATCCCCTTTTCCCTTTCCTCTCCGTTGTGGTTGTCTTTGGCCTTCCTCTGCCCCATCTGTCCTTTTTTTATCTCCTTTGGTTTTTCCCACCTCACACACACCTCCTTTTTAGGGGGAAAAGGAGGTTGATCTTTTTCCTTTTTTTGTCTCCCGCCCCTTTCCTCCTCGCACAGTCCCTGCCCCCCCCCTCTTGTTTTGGGAACTATCTATTAAATTTCCTTTGGCGAGTATTTTGTTTCTTTAAATTAATTGTTGGGGGTGCATGTCCCACCTCATCTCTGATTTGGATATTTATGAAAAAACTATTACGGGATATTTTTTGGTGGCAGTTTTTGTCCCAGGTTTTGTTGCCCTTTTTGTATCTCTTTATGTTTACTTGATCTTTTACACTTTTTTACTGGATGATAAAGGAGATTGTTTGTTTTCGGTCCTTTTAAATTTTTAAATAAATATTTTCTTTATTAAAATTAAAAATGAAAAATATTGAAAGTTTCAGCAGTAAAAGTCTTCACAGTTTTTAAAACAATAACAATTTTGACAAGAAAAAGCGAAAAATTAAAAATTAAATTCTTTTTAAAAAAATTTAAATGATGGGGAAATAAAATTTAAGTATGTAGAAATTAAAAACAAATTTTGGTAAGAATAGAATAGAAAAATTTTTTTGTCTATGGGACACATCTGCCCCCCCACAGATAAGTTTGTCTTTTTTCACACACACGCGCACACCCCACAAAACCACGCGCGCGAACGGGGCCGGGAAGCAAACGCGGGCACGCGCGCACCACACAACCGCACACAAAATTTCACCAAAACCCACCACCAAAAAGTATTCAACCTTACAAAAACCAAAAAAATATGTTTTATATTTTAGTAGAATTTTGAAGTTTGTGACAATGGTGGTTAGGGTTTATTGTGGTTGTTTTTTTTCCTTTAAAAAACTTTTTTTAAAAATTCTCTTTTTTTTTGCTTAATTTCTTTTTTTGTTAATATTGGGTTTTTTAATCGTGGCTTTCCTATGTTTCCCAATGGTTTTTATTATGGCAATATCAAATTTGATTCCCTCAGTGGAAAAACATTGCTGTTTAAAAAATTGTCCCGGGTTTTTTTTGGCCCCAAACACACATTTGCTGCCAGAAAGGGAGATCGTTGTGTGGTGTGTGTGTGTGTGTGTGTGTGTGTGTGTGTGTGTGGGGGTTTTGTGTGTTTTGTGCGTGTGTGTGTGTGGTGTGTTTTTGTGGGGTGTGTTTTTTTTACATGTAAATTGCGCGTCCCGTGCGCAAATCGCGGCCCCAAACCACACCACAACACACACACACCACACCCCACACACACACACCCAACCCGCTCTCTTCTTTTCTCCCCTCTCTTCTCTCTCCTCCCTTTCTCTCTCTCTCTTCCTCTCTTAAAACAAATTTGGGCTAAAAATTTTTTTTTATTTAGTTTTTTTTTTTTAGTAGGAAAAATTTGTATTTGTAATGTTTAAGTATAAAGGAATTGTTGCCAATAATTTCATAGTCTTGACCTGAAGTTGTTTTGTGTGTGTGTGTGTGTGTGTGTGTGTTTTGGGTGTGTGTGGTTTGGGGTGTGTGTGTGTGTGTGCCCTTTAAAAGGAAGGAGGGGGGGAAAAAAAATTGGGTTTTTCTTCTCTTTTTTTTATTAAATTTTATTTGTGTTATTTTTTGTGTATTTGAAAATGTAATGATGTGTTTGTTCAAAAACCTCTTGCCAAAATTTTGGCCGCACACCAAACACACACACACAACACACACCAACACCCCAAAACCACCACACACACATACCCCAAAACACCACACACACACACACACACACACCCCAACAAACACACAATACAAAACCAAATTATATTTATATATATAATATACATACCCCAAAACATGCGGCGCGCAAACACACACACACAAAACCAAAAAACACACACACACAACCACACCCACACCACACACACACCAAAACGCGCGCGCGCGCGCACACACGCACACCCCACACACACACACACGCCGCTCACAATCATACACAAAATCCTGCCTGCCTTTATATATATGACATTTTTAAAATCCCGAAATTGCTCTTTTCTTCTTTTCTTCTTTTCTTTTTTCTTCTTCTTCTTTCTTTTTTGTCCAAGCTGTTATTTTTACCAAGTGGGATTTTTAAAATTTAATGGTTTTTGGGAGTCAGTTTTTCATTTCTCCTTTGTCTGGTGTGAGAAGATTCCAATGCAGGCGAGATTTTTGCTTTTTGGGGTTTAAAATTGTTTTTCTAGCATGTGAATTGATTATTGAAGATTAAAAAATTTAAATAAACCCCGTGTAATCTGTTGACAAATTCATGTATTTGTCCCCAGTTGCATTTTTTGTTTTTTAATTATGCGGGTAACTTTTAAACCCGGGAAAATGTGCACAGATTCCGACGTGCGGCACACACGCACGCACACGCACACGACACATACACACATGCTAAACCCCACTTACACATTAATGGAGATGCATAAAGCAACGGCATGTGCGAACTTACACCCACCGCTTTCTACATCCCCGCTTGCTCTTTTACACTTGCATATGTAACGTCCACAATGTCCCAACACACAAACACAGTGACCTAGATGCACGTGCGGGCAGAATTTTGCATGAACAAATGTTTCTTTTTGCCTGGCTTCTGACGTAAGATGTGTCGGGTAGTTGGAGATTGTCACGCCCGGCCCCCTTTGGGGTCTGCCTGCCCGGATCGGTCTAGGTGGGAGGGGAAGGGAGTGACTGACCTCACCCGCCCCGCAAGGCCACAAAATTAAAGATTACGATCCCTCCCCCCAAATTTTTTACCCCGGGCAAAAAAAAAATTTCCCAAACACAGCCCCATGCCGTTCACAAAAAAACCCTTTTCCCACGCACACAACATGAAATAATCCATCAAGCAACTCACCGCCACAAAGGCACAATCCCGATCAAGCACCCAACGCACCAACATCCCAAAATCCGTTAAAGGGCACCCCAAAACCCACAAAATGCACGATTAAAAATTAATATTTCGCCCATTCGACGTACACGATCAAAATTTTACAGACCCCAGCACTTTTGGGACTTATAAAAATTTTAAAAGGAATATTCCCAGTATAAAACCCTTTTTCTCACACCATGGACCCTGTCCTCACCCCTTTGCCCCTGTAAAGGGTCCGCAGGGAGCCCCTGTCGCACTAGGGGGCCCCGGCCGGGCTGGTTCTCGCGGGGAGTGCCCAAAAGCCGAAAACCCTCGATTTCCCAAGGGGCAGTGAAGAGAGGTCCAGGGGGGGGGGGGGGGGGGGGGGGACGTTGCTGTTACTGGAGGTCCTGGAGGGGGGTTTCCGGGCCGGCCAGTAAAGGGCGGCGGGTTTTCTAGCAGTCCACGGTCCCAAACCCAAGGCGGGGCCCCTCGACCGCGGTGGCACCATCCCGTCCGGGGTTCAGCCAAAAGTGGTCGCCAGCACGTGGCCCATCCAGTTCGTGCCCCAAGGTGAACCCCCGGGGGGGGGGGGAGGACGTAGCGGGGGAGGAGAGTCGAAGAGGGGGAAAAAAAGAAGGAAGGGGAAAGGAAAAAAGGGGTTACGGGAAAAACCTTTCCCGTCATTTACCTTTGGCCCTTTGGGTGTCAAGTTTTAAAAGGGCCCCGCAGGGGAGGGGCGAGGGGAAGTTTTATTAAACGCACCGGGACACCCATTAAATTAAAGTCTTCCCACACGATGAGGTAAAAGTTTTTTTTAAATAAACGGTTTAAAAAAAATATAAATTTTTCTTCCCTTCTTAAACTAACGCTTAACTTTTTCCCTTTCCCTTAGGAAAAAATCAAACAGCGACTATCGCTTAAAAAACTGCCCCCACTTTTTGCAAATAAAAATTTCAAGGGCTTTAACTGTCCTTTTTAAAAAAACTTTTCAAAAATAACAAAAATTCTTAAAACACGCTCCGAACAAACAATCATGCGTACCCCACGCTCGTGAACTTTTAAAACTCGTTTCCTTGAAACACACAAACGGGGACGGGGGGCCAAAGGATAAAATTTCCGGCGAATGGGGACAGGGGGGGAAAGGGAGCGGGGACCAAGAAAAAGTTCCAACCCTAAAATCACCGGGTTTTCTCTACCTTCCCACGACTCCCGCACCCACCAGTTACAAAAAACAGGAGAAAGAATTTTGGAAAAAATTTAGAATGGCCCGGTTAAAGATTGAAATTAAAAAGAAAAAAAAGGTCTAACAATATTTTTTTAAATTTTGGGAAAAAAAAAGGGAAAAAACCCCAAAAGAGAAAGACTAAGCCCGGGTAACCAAAACAAATCAAAACAAACAGCCCACCCAAAAAAAAATGCTTACCAGTACCCCTGGGTGACCCGAAAAAGGCGGGTCAAAGGCCCCTCTCTACCCCCGTCCCGTCGAGAGGGGCAGAGGCGGGAAAAATGCGGAAACAAAAAGAAAAAATGTCCCCCTCCTACAGGCGACGAGGGGAAATTTAAAAGTACTGACTGTACTTCGATGATAAGGTAAAGAACCAGGGGTGGAGGGAGGCGCCCCCCGGGGAAAATCTTCCGCTCGAGTTTA
Organism: Conus ventricosus; assembly: GCA_018398815.1. Classification (NCBI taxonomy): domain Eukaryota; kingdom Metazoa; phylum Mollusca; class Gastropoda; order Neogastropoda; family Conidae; genus Conus; species Conus ventricosus. The sequence goes on from JAFLJL010003872.1 coordinate 10,818, forward strand.
AGGCTAAAACCCCCCTCAGCAATGGCGGCCCAAAATTTCCTGCTGGTTTACAGAGTGAGCATACTTCAAACTAAAAAAAACGAAGCAAGTGCGGGCAGGTAAAAAGAAAGGCGGGGGAAAGGCCCAAAAGGCAGAAAGTTCGAGAGAAAGGTAAGGCCACCCGTGAACTTGCAGGATGATTTGCAAGGGCGGTGGAAAATTTGAGAGGGGGGAAAAGAGAAAAACCCCCCCAAACCCAAGTTGAGTGAACCACCCAAAATGCAACTGCACACAAACCACCCCAAGGGGGGGGGATTCACGGGGCAAACCCCCCCCCCCCGAAATAAACAAAATAAGTAATTCCGCCACCTGGGGGTCGAACGTCGTGGCCCCGTGACAAAACCCTGACAAACCCCCCCTTCCCAAAAGGGATTGTTTCTCTGAGATTTCAGTGCTCCTTTGAACCCCCGTCGCATTTTGCAATTCCCCCCCCCCCCCCCCAAAAATGGGAAACCCAACCCCAAATCTCTGTGATCGACAGGTACGAAAAATTTTCCAAAACAAAAATTCCCCCGATAGAATCACCCGAGGAATACTTTAAAACTAAAATTTATCAAAAAAAATAAGCAAAACCCTTTCCCCCTTTAAAGTAAACCCAAAACGAAAACCCAAATTTTTGATTCATTTCCCTTTAAACCCCACTGAAGTGACAACTGTCACTTTCAACCCGATACAAAAGACCAAAGGGGATTTTAACCTGGTTGGGGGAGGTGTCCCCCTTTAGGGTTTTCAATTTTGTAACTACGGAGCTCGGCCCATGATAGGGCGCATCCGTTTTTACAGGAAACCCCTTTATAGAAAGGAAAAGTGAAAGCTTTATCTGCAGCTCCACTGCCTAACTAAAGAGTCGGGGGATGGTTTGGGCCCGGGTTCCGGGGCCTGGAAATGGAGGGAAAGATGATCGTCTCCGTACAAAATTCCCCGGGCCCTATTCTTCTTGGGGACGCCAAATTTCGGTTCCCCAAAACTGCCCGAAAAGATTCAGAAAAAAGTAGGGGGATCGATAGTCTAAAAAAAGGGGGGCAGCCTCTTTGGTTTTCGACTCGAAAATTCTACCCCTACCGAAGTTTTAGCGGTGACCGGTTTGGATGGAGGATTAATGGGTTTCCCCCCAAAGGGGGGACCCCCCAAAAACCCTTTTTTCTGAAAGGCTCCCCCCCCGTGGGACTGACCCCAGGGGAACACGCTTTCCCAAACGAAAAATTTAGGCGTTGTCCGTTTTGGGAGGTTTTTCGAACTGCGGAATTACTGCCCCAACATGGGGAGTTCATCCCTGGCCCAAAAAAAGTTTGTTTTTACTCCTTTGAGGTTTTTCTTGGAGCCCAAAAATGACCCCGCCATGGGGGAAACGTGGGCCTGCCGGAGAACAGGCCCCTCTCAAGTTTGGGGGAAAAAACAAGCTGTTTGGCCACCCGGTTTGCCCGAGGGGAAAACCCCAAAGAAAAGGTTTCCCCCCGTGGGGGCTTGAAAACTCCCCCTTGGGTGCGGGCAGGTGAGCGGGGCGAAACCCAAGTTGTCGTTGGCGTTTTGGGCATTTCCAAAAGGGCCCGGTGAAAAGGATAATGCTAAAGGGTCGGCCTTTCCCGAACCTCGTTAGAGATCGGCTGAAAAAGGGGCGCATTCCCGTGCCTGCTTCTTTGCTTTGGGCGTTTTGGTGATTCCCCAAAAAGCCCGTTTCGGGGGAGATCCGTAGAACCCGGGCTGGTGCGTCCTCTTTCGAAGGTTTATTGTTTTCCCTATGATAAGGGGAAAACAGAGGTTTCCCCCCCCCCCCGCCCCCCTGGCCCACACTTCGCCCCAGGGAAAAGGGAGGGGGGGGGATTGAAAAAGTGTTTCTGAAAGGGCGGGTGGAGGTTTAAAACCCGCCTCCAAACCCGGCCCCACATCGTAAAATGGCGCCCCCCCGGGGGCCTTTGGGGGGGAAAATTTAAAACCCATCCACAAAGGTGTTGATTGCTCCCCAAAACCCCGATGGGGTGGGCCCAAAGGGTGAACCAACCCCAAAAAAGAAAAAAAAAACTGGAAAACTTGCACCACCCGAAGCTTGGTTTGCCCAAAGTTAGCCGAGGCGCGGGGGATGTGGGAAAGGACTAGCCCCAAGACTCCCGCGGCCCTTTTGGGCAATTTTTCCCAATGTGGCCAGGACGAAAAAAAGAAAACAAAAAACCGGGGGGGGTGAAATTCCCGATGAAACTGCCCCCGCCTTGTTCCCCCACTTGCAGTTGTCGGCACCCTTTTTGCTACTAAATTTTCCTTTTGGAGGGTTCCCCTCCCCTATTTGGGCGATGCCCCCTAAGCCCCGCGGCTTCAGCAAACACCCCAGCTGTGTGAATGCAGCCCCGAAATCCCGAGGTGCGGGCTTGCCTATCCGGATCCTCAAAAACCCGGGGGGGAAAAGTGTTGGTGGCTGTTCAAAGAGGGGTAAGATCCTCCCCTCCAATTAGTAAAAAGACGCCAGTACCCCAGCGTCTTGCGAAAACCCTTTCAAAAGCAAGAAGGTTATTTATTATTCTTTTTCTTTGGGCCTAAACTTCCTCCCGTAGGTCTCTGGGGGAAGGTTTGGGAAAAAGCTTAAAGCAGAGCCCAATGCATGTTGCATAAGACGCGCCTTCATTTAGAGTGAGCACACACTCCCTTGCAGCACCCGTTTAAACCCAAAAAAAAAGGTGGGATAAACCTTTTGTTCCCCGACAAATTTGGTTTTTTGGAAAAAGCAACCTTGTCGAAAGGGTCTAAGAATACTTTTCAAGGGCCCCACTTGGTTAACTCTTTGGGAAACTTTAATTTTTGGGGCCTAACTCTATCACCTGCTGGTGATTAACCCCCCGGTTTACAGAAACGGGAGGCCCCCGAAAGAAATTGTTTAAACTTTCCCCCCTTTTGCAGAGCCTCCTTCCCGTCTAGTTTTCCCTTCGGGGGCTTTCCCGCCCGTCAGCCTCCCCCCCTTCGCTGAGCCCCTGTCTTGCGTCCTCCCAAAGCTGAGCAGGGTCCCCCCTACGCTTTTAGCCTCCTGGGCTAAACACTCCTCCCTACGTTTAAACCCGCCTCCTCCCTACGCTGGCAGTTTTTTCCTTAGAAGGGCCTCCTGTCGGGCAGCCTTTTTTCTTTCGCAGTATTGCCTCTTCCCTTTCATAATCTCCTGTCTGGGCAGTTTTCCTCTCTGCGCAGGCCCCGGGTTTGCGGCCCCTCTTACGTCTTCCTAGCAGGCTTCCCGCCCAGCGGCCCCCTTCCCCCGCTTTCCCTTTCGTTGGGCCTCAAACCTCCCCCGCTGTCGTCCAGAAAAAATAAGGGGCAGAGGGGATATCCTGAGCGGGGTTCACCACTCCCGGGGAAAGGGAGGTTTTATCCTTGACCCGTCCCTTGGGTCTCGACTTTCCCTTTAAAGGGAAAATCTTTTGGGGCATGCCCCTTTCGAGGGAAGCCTGGAGAGGAGAAGGTTTCGGGGGCTTGGGAACCAAAAAGCCCAAGTTGGGTTGCTATACTCGCGCTTCGAAACGGAAGTGCCAGTCGGGGTTTCGACCCGGGGGCCCCCCCGCGAAGAAAGGGGTAAAAGTACTCATGGGTACTGCTACGCAGGAATAGGTAGAAGTTACCGTTGTCGAAATACTTGTACTAATAGTAGGGGTAAAAGTAACATTTTGAATTTCCCCTTTTTCTTCGAGCACGCGTTTTCCACACCACCGCGCCCGGGCGTCGCTTTACAACAATATCCCACAGTTTTCCAAAAAAGGGGAAAAAAAAATTCCCCTAGAGAAAAAAAAAAAATTTTTTAGGGGCATGTGATTTGTGTGTTTTGTGTGTTTTGTGCGTTTTGTGGGATAAGTTCCCGGGTGCTCCCACTCTGGCAACCCCCGCGCTCTTTCGCCCCGGGCCCAAAAGTGGGTGGGGCTCACTGAAAAAAAAAAAAAAACAAAAAACTTTGTCCCGGGTTTCCCCCCCTCTGGCAACACCCCGCTCTTTCAGCCGGAGCAAAAGGGCGGTGGGGCTGGCCGGAAAAAAAAACCAAAAAAAAAAAACTAGAGACGGAATCCGGGGGGAGAGGAAAAAAAAAAAATAGCGTCCGATGCACCCCCCCCGTATCAAAAACCCGGGAGAGAAAAAAAAAAAAAAAGAATTGGTAAATTTTAAAAAAGGGAAAGGAAGACGAGCGGAACAGAAGGGCAAGACTTACGGCCGTGCCTGTGTGAGGTTCCCCGGGGAAGGAGGTCAAGCCCGGTCGAATCCTTCCGGGGCTCCCTTTGGAACCCCCAGTCAGCCGGATGTTCCCCCAGGCCCCCAAAAAGACTCCCCTTTACTTAGAGTCACCCCGCCAAACCCCCCACGAACAAAACGACAAAAAACCCAAATTTACAAAACAGGGCAAAAAAAAAACAGGTCCCTGCGAACGTGAGGAGACAGCCAGAGCCCTTAAAATCCCCGGCGAGCCCCCCAAAAATTGTCACGAACCGGGCCCCCGGGGGGTTTTGCCTGACAGGATCGGTCTTGGTGGGAGTGAAGGGGTGCTTTCCTCACACGCTCCGCAAGGGACCAACCCCAAAAAGTTTTTGATACAAACCCCCCTTTTTTTTCAAACCAAGCAAAAAAAAACATTCCAACCACGCCCAGCTCGATCACATTTAAAAACCCCTCCCCGCACCAAATGCACAATCACGATCAAGACTCCAAACCCCACAAAAATGCCAATACGATCAAGCGCTCCCCCGCACACAAAATGCACATTTCACGATCAAGCACTCCAAAACCCCCAACGCACGATTATAAATAAAATTTTTGCCATACGAGTACACGATCACAAATTACAGACAAATCCCGGAAAATATGAATTACAAATTATAAAAGGGAATTTTTTCCCCGGATCAACCTTTCTAAAACCATGGGGCGTCCACATTTCCCCCCCCTGTAAAACGCAGGGGCACCCTTTTCGCCCCTTTGGGGCTCCGAGCCCGGGATGGTTCTCGCGGGGGGTCGCCCCAAGCCCACACCCTCGGGCTCCCAAACGGGCAGGGGAAGGGGAGTGTCCCCGGGGGGGGGGGGGGGTCCCTTGCTGTTATTGGGTCCCGGGCGGGGGTCCAGGCGGCCCGGGCAAGACGGCGGGCTCTTCTAGCAGTCCCCCGGTTTCCCCCCCAAAGGGGTGGCCTCGCCCGCGCCCTTGGCACCATCCCGTCCCTGGTCTCAGCCAGAAAAGTGGCCTCGCCAGCACGTGGGACCCCCCAGTTCGGTCCAGGTGGGGCCCCCCGGGGGGGGGGAGGAAATAGTGGGAGGGGAGTCGAAAGGGGGGAAAAAAAAGGAGGAAGGAAAAAAGGGTTTCTGGAAACCCCGCCGTCAGTTCCGTTTGGCCCTTGCGGGAAGTCTTAACAGCCACTCGCATTGGGTGGGCGAGGGGAAGTGTATTAAAAAGCAACAGTTTCACCCCTTTTAATTAAATTTTCCCCCACGTTTCAGGAAAAAAACTGCATTAAAACAACCGGTTATAAAAAAAAAAAAAAAAAAAAAAATATGAATTATCTTCCCCTTCTTTTCAATCACGCTTAAAAGTTTTCCTTCCTTAGGGGAAAAAAATCAAAAACAGCGACTATCGTTTTTAAAAACTGCCCCACATTTGGGAAATAATAATTCAATGGCATAAAATGTCCATTTTAAAAAAAACATTTCAAAATAACCCCAAATCTTCAACCACGCACCCGAAAAGAAAATCATTTCGTACGCACGTCGTGAAAAATTAAAATCGTTCTCCTTGCACACAAAAAACAGCGGTGGCCGAAGGATAAAAGTCCGGGGAATGTGACGGGGCGGGACGGAAACGGGGGACAAGAAAATTCCAAACCCGAAAACACCGGTTTTTCTCCCTTCCCCCCCGCTTCCCCATCACCAGTACAAAAAAAGGGAAAGAAAATTTTGGGGAAAATTTTTTAGGGAAAGGGGCCGGTTAAAGATTGATTTAAACCCGGGGAAAAGGTCCCCCACAATTTTTTCTTTTTACAATTTTTGAAAAAAAAAAGAAAAATTTTCGGAAAGAGAAATAAACCGGCTAAACCAACAACAAATCAAAACAAACAAAACCCCCGAAAAATGATTTCTTACCAGCTTTCCCGTGGGTGACCCGAAAAAAGGGGGGTTTTTAAAAGGACCCCTCTTCCCCCTGTCCCCTCGGAGGACAAGAGGCGGTGATGCGGGAAAAGGAAAAAAATGATTTTTTTCCCTTTTCCTACAGGCCCATGAGGAATTGAAAAGTAAATGGACTTGTACCCCTCGTTTATAAAAAGGTAAAGAACCAGGAAAGGGAGGGCCAGGCCCCCAGAGACAAACTTTCCCCTCGAGTGAAGAGCTAAACTCCCCTCAGGGAAAGGGGGGCCAACATGCCCTGGGTGCGGCCGGAAAGGGGGCATACTTCAAACTAAAAAAAACGAAAGACCGTGGCCGGTAAAAAGACAGGCGGGAGGCCGACCCCCGACAGGAAAAATTCGAGAGGGAAAAGGGACCGGCCACCCCTTTTAAAAAAAATTGAAGGAAGGGAAAAGCACGGGCGGGGGGGAAAAATTTGAAAAGAGAGAGAGAGGGAAAACAAACCCAAGTTGGGGCTGAAAAAACCCCCAAGGGTGCAACTGAACCCAAGCCACCCTTTAAGGGGCGGATAAAAGAAAAAGGGAACGGGAAAAAAAAAAATAAGTAATTCGCCACCTAGGTGGGTTTTGAACCCCCGGTTTGTTTTTCCTCGTGAAAAATTTGTGACAGAGTTTTTTGGGGGGAAGGGGTGAAGAGGTTTTTTTCTTTTCCTTTTTTTTTATTTTTTTAAAAAAGAAATGCGCCCAAAGGCACATTATTTTTCCCCCCCTTCTTCCTTGTGTTCCTCCCCCCACCCTCCCTTCCCCTCTCCCCTTCCGCCCCCTTGCTCCAGTCTGGTCTACTTGATATAGATTCCCCTCCCCCACCGCCACAGATGTATCCACATATTGTCCCCCCCCCCCCTCCCCCCCCCCCCCCCCCCCCCTCAGTATAGGCATAGACTTGTCTTTGTCAGTGACGACATGTCATGTTGTTTAATGACTTTAAAATATTTTTTTTACATATTTTTTGTTGAGCCTGTTATGCACATATTGCAAACAAGGAATATGAAGACTAAACAATGGAGACTTTAACAATTGCGTCTCTAAACTGTCAGGGATGGGGGATATGAAAAAAAAAAGGGATGTCTTCCATTATCTGAAACAGAAAAAGTTTTCAATATATTGTCTGCAAGATACTCATTTTAGTGACAAACTAGAAAAATATGTAAACTCTGAATGGGGCTATAAATGTGTGTTTGCGTCTATTAAATCAGACTCTGGAGGAGTGGCTGTTCTCTTTTCAAACAACTTTGAATTTAAGATAACTAAAGTTCATCGTTATATAAACGGAAATTTTATACTGGTAATCATTTACTGCTTTTGAAAGGATTTCCTTTTGGTAAATGTCTATGGCCCAAACAAGGATAACCCGAAATTTGATAATTCTCTTAGGGAAACCATAAAAGGTTGTAAAAATAACAATGTAATTGCAGTTGGTGACTGGAATATTGTATTAAACCCAACCATTGATAGTTGCAATTATATACATGATAATAACCCAAGAGCCAAAAGAGCACTTGAAAATATGATAGAAGAACTTGGATTGACAGATATCTGGAGAGAGAGCAACCCAGAATGTAGGCGCTACACTTGGAGAAAGCCAACACCATTAAAGGAAAGCAGACAGACTTTTTCTTGTTATCTGATTATTTGTACTGTATTTTGAAGATGCTAGACATCGTCCGGGATACCGTTCTGATCACTCTATAATTACACTGCAACTGAAATTTGGTAAAAATGAAAAAAAAACATACTTTTGGAAATTTAATTGTTCCTTGCTTAAGGATAAGCAATATGTGGATGAAATTAATCAGGAAATCAAAATGTGACAAAAGAATACGCCGCAGATAATTGCAACAATGAAACAATTGATGAAATAGATAAAGGTAAATTGAAATTAAAATCTCAGACAAACTATTTTTAGATTTTCTACTAATGAAAATAAGAGGAAAAACTATTGCATATGCCACAATGAAAAAAAAAGAAAACTACAGAAACTGAAAAGGAACTCATGAAGATATTCAAACTCTTGAAAACATGGACCATAAAACAGAAGACGTAATGAAAAAACTATACGAGAAAATCAAGAGTTGAGAACAATTAGAGATACGAGAATGGAAGGTGGTACTCTTAAGATCAAAAGCCAGATGGGTTGCTGATGGTGAAAAAAACTCTAAGTATTTCTGTAGTCTTGAGAAAAGAAACTACATTAGCAAACAAATGATAAAACTTATAACTAAGGATAATGAGATAATAGATGACCATAAAGAAATCCTAAATGAAGTGAAAATATTCTATGAGAATTTGTATCGAAATTTTTATCTTGGCTGGTTTATTGCTCCAGAAGAAGAGAATAAAGCTGTCTGTAGTTCTTTAACAAAATTTACCGGAGGATCAGGTAGATTTATCAAAAGATAAGTTAGTTTAGACAAAACCAATGTTTTCAATACTGTTATCTACCTAAGGGAGAAAGGTCTCTCTTACTCCATCTACCCAGTACCTTTTAATATCATTCAATTTGCCTTCAAATATATATCCGTTATTCTTCTGATGTCCACACAAAACTGTTTCCCATATTCTAAAAATTCCAGGATTCCAGCGAAAGTTTTCCAATTC
>JAFLJL010003873.1:0-18927 GCA_018398815.1 Conus ventricosus
ACGTTTTAAAAGAACCAAAGAAAAAAAATTTACTGTAAGACCCATATGACTGTCAAACAATAACTGATTTATCTCATGTCTCAAACTCTGTCAAATCTCAAAACATTGGTGAAAGAAAAATTCCCAAAACTTTCTATCTGCATAGATCTCACATCAAGAACACATCGGACTCTAGTCACTCACATTTCAACCTGCCAACCAACCCTAGCTAACATAAAATGCATGGTGATAGAAAAGGTTTTTGTCTGACACCCACACGTACAGAATTTGTAGGGAAAATTTCTGATAAGAAATTGAAACTCTCCATCCTTTCGGACTCAACTCACTACAATAACTGTTCATGTTCTACGCTGCTTGACTCCTTTTGCCTCCCCCTACCACCACCACCCCCCTTTCCCCCTACACACAACACACACACACACAACACACACACAACACACACACACACACACACACACACACACACACACACACACACACACACACACACACACAAACTCACACACACATACACACACACACCACACACACACACACACACACACACACACACACACACACACACACACACACACACACACACACACACACACACACACACACAAACTCACTCACACTAACACACTCTCATACCTGTCACGACCGACCTCTGGAGGTCTGCCCTGACAGGATCGGTCTAGATGGGAGTGAAGGGAGTGACTGGCCTCGCACGCCTCGCAAGAGACACACAAGAAAGATCACGATACAATACACCAATTATTCACACCAACACACACATAGTCACAAATAAGCATTTTAACACACACAACATGCACAATCACAATTAAGCCTTTCAACCACACAACATACACATAGTCACAAACAACATTTCACCGCACACAACATAACCATAATCACAAATAATCATTTCCAACACCCATTCCCTTCCGTGCTTCATGTGGTTCCCCACACCTCTGTCTCTCCAAAGTCATCTGAGCGTACCGTGTCGACTCAGGTGCCCCAAACCGGGTCTGTTCCCGAACAGAGTCTTCAATGCTGACACTCTCAACACACACACCCAAATTGCACGACACAGAGCGAACCACACTGGTGACATGGCTGTAGGAAGTCGAGGACCGTGGGAACGCATCCCGTGGGACGAGGCGTTGTCGCTGAAGGTCCCGGACAGGAGTTAGGGTCATCCAGCGCGGTCCACACGCTCCTCACACTGCACGGCCCCAACAGCGCAAGCTTCGGGTGAAACCCCCGGGAGGAGAGAACACGGAACTGGAAGGAAAGAAGGATACCCGTGGGTCGAGGCGTTGTCGCTGAAGGTCCCGCACAGGGGTTGGGGTCATCCAGCGTGGTCCACGTGCTCCTCACACTGCGTGGCCCCCAACAGCGCAAGCCTCGGTGACGCCCCGGGAGGAGAGAAAACGGAACTGGAAGGAAAGAAGAAAGGGTACTGGAACCCCGCAGTCAGTACGGTCTGAAATTTGCTGCTTAACCTAACAGCCACTCGCATGGTGGGCGGAGGAGGTGTTTGCTGAATACATTAGTAACACCAACTCACACAGACCTGAGCATAACACAGTAAACAAACCAAATGAGGAATGTTCGCTAAAGGTCTCCTCACACGAAGCAGGTAAGAGATTACATTAACAAACAATTTATATCTTCATCCTTCCCTCACTCCACGTTCAACATTTTCCTTTCTTAGGAACTGAACTAATACAGGAACCATTGCGTTATAACTGCCACCACAATTGCAAATAATCATAATTCAATGGCACGATTATCCCCACATTTTATAATAAACATTTCAAAAATAACAATTCTCCAACCACGCATCCAAACGACTAATCACGCGTACGCACGCTCGCAAACACAAAACACTCGTTCCCCTTGCAAACACGAACAGACGTGGCCGAAGAATAAGAGACCGGCGATTGTGACAGGGTGGACGAGCGAGACCAAGCAAGTACCAACCCTGAATCACCAGGTTCTCCCCCCATCCCCACCGACTACCGCATCACCAGATGCATAAAAAGGAGAAAGACTTTTGATATAATTTTGACTGGCCAGGTTAAAGATTGATTATCCAGAAAAATGGTCTCAAACAATATTTCTTTTATAATTTTGAAAACAAAAGGAAATTGCGCAAAAGAGAAGAACTAGCCAGCTAAAAAAAAAAAAAAAACCCACGAAACTGGTAGCTGGTAAGCATCATTTAAAACAGTTTAAAATAGGATTTAAAATGGATTAAAAACTACCCTACAAACTTGTTTCGAGCAAGTGCTCTCCTCAGAGTATCTATATACACACACACACACACACACACAACACACACACACACACACACACACACACACACACACACACACACACACACACACACCACACACACACACACACACACACACACACACACACACACACACACATATATATATATATATATGTGTGTGTGTGTGTGTGTGTGTGTGTGTGTGTGTGTGTGTGTGTGTGTGTGTGTGTGTGTGTGTGTGTGTGTGTGTGTGTGTGTGTGTGTTAGGTCTTCAATTTAACTGCTATACACATTATGTGAATATTAGACGAGAGAGAGAGAGAGAGAGTGTGTGTGTGTGTACATTCTTTTGTATTTAGAAAAAACAGGTCTTACTGATTAGCGGCATTTCGTGCTCCAGAGAATGTAAATATGCGGGTTTACGACCACCTATCTTATTTTGCACGAAAACCCCCTTTTTCACATACAAATCGGGGTCCATCTCATATCAGTTTTGACCAAATTTAACACCTGTTTCACAAAAAAATTAACACCTCAGAGAACAGGAAAACACCGATTCTGTCTCCAGAATCGGTGTTTTCCTGTTCTCTACCCTACAAACATACATACTGTGTAGGGTTATCCGTTTTCAATACTAATTTACTAAACTTTTCAGATTCAGTTTTTGCTTAATCCTATGTTTTTCCTGATCATTTTCAATAAAAAAAAATGCAAACTCTTCGCATCTAGCCACATTACTGATCACCCATGAGTCTAACTTGAGACCCTATGGCGCCCTAGGGCCCCAAGCCAGATCCAGAGGATCACAGATAATGTGGCTAAGATGCGAAGAGTTTTGGGAATATGCCTCTAATAGTGGTATTTCTACACTTGGGTTGCCTACTTTCAGTTTGTCTAGTTTACCCCCCTTTTCAGTGGCCCTTCCTAGGACACACACATTGTGGTTTGCGGGCGTTATAGCCACGCCGTGACCCAACAACCATGTGGTTTGCGGGCGTTTATAGCCGCGCCAGTGACCTAGACGAAACACAAAAATTTGGGAAAGGGGTCACTTAGGGGGCAAGAAAGGGGCCAAATTTAGACTTTTCAGAACCCACACAAACAAGCACAAAACCACCGCAGGCATATTCCCAACTTTACACTTTTTGGATTAATATATATACTGTACAAACTGAAAGCTCTCATAATTTTATGGTGTTTATGCATAATTGGGGGTGTTATTAAAATTGTTTTTTATTAAAGCAGAATATTTTAAAGGGTTTAAACAACAACGTGCTTTTGTACAATATTTATATTAAAAACTTTAGCAAATTAAACACAAAAACACAACTTTTAATAATCAATTCTCTCTCACTGACTATAAATAGATAATTTAATTCAGGAGGTAATTATATTTTTTTGCAAAATTTAAAGGGAGATAAATCACTTTCAGTCACCTTTTAAAAAAAAAAAAAAAAAAAAAAATTTTTTTTTTTTTTTTAAAGTCACCTTAAGCCCCCTCAAGTTCTTAGTTAAGTTTTTAATCAAGTCACTTCTAATTTCTTACTCAAGTTGTTCTCAAGTTATCCTCAAGTCACTTCTAAGTTCTTACTCAATTTCATCCTCAATTTTCCTCAAGTTATCCTCAAGTCATCCTCAATCATCCTCAAGTCATTTCTAATTCTTATTTAAAGTTGTCCTCAAGTCATCCTCAGTTCTTACTCATCCTCTAAGTACAACCAAGTTCGTATTCAATTATCTATAATTATCAAAAAAAAAATACAATCTATGTTTTAATCTTAAATAGTAGATGTCTAATATAGTACACACACGCCTCAAAAAACGCGTCCATCGCTGAGGATATCTTGCTCGCGTTTTTCTGCGCGAGATGGGTCAGCATAAATCTTAATGAAGTTCTTACATCCTAACAACCACATTGATTACAATTCTGGTCTATGGAAATGTTTTTTTATAAGACCATGTCTTTATTTATTGACTTCATCTTTTTTAAACAAATAATAATCCGCCATGATCTATTTTTATTAAAAAAAATTAAAATATTATTGCATCTGAAATGGATCAAAATGATTTTTTGTTGTTGGCGGTTTTGGCGTGCGTTTGTGTTTCGTCTTTTGTATTTAGTGGTTGAGATTGTTTGGATTTTGGGTTCTTGGTGTTGCTGTTTATATATTTTATACCGTAATAACCGCCCCCAACAGCAGCAAGCGCCAAAAAATGGCAACAGTTTTTAAGTTCAATATCCATGAAGGCTTTGGTTTGCCCTTGAATCAACTTGTTCTGGTGTTTTTAAGCCGGCATTGAAACAACTGGCTGCGGCTTTTTTCATTATGATTTAAATATTCTGTGCTTTAATTTTATTTTGTTTTTTTTGTTCCACCCCTGCTAATCTTTTTCCTGCTAAAACACCCCAGGATGAGGAGGCTTTTTACGGGTCACTTTCTCCACCTGATTCAATGTTCCTGATTCTGATGATTTTCTGGCTCATTCATTTTGAAGGGAAATAAAATCTATATGATTAAAAGTAATTAATCCCATGATTAATGGCGATAAACAATGTTCCAAATCTGTAGTAAAATCACATCCTAGAGACTCTAATGACTTATTAAAACTGGATCCTGCGTTAAATCATACATAAAGTCTTGTTCAGAATCAAGGGGAGAAAATCTACTGACTAGTTTAGTGTACAAACTAAGAACCGTTTGCCCTACACTTTTTCCCCATTCTTGATCCAAGTTGCGCTTCATACCGTTATAAACTTAAAATGTCTTGCGCGACATCTGTTGAATCTGTTCTATGCTGAATTCATTTCCGAGGAACTGTTTTGTTTTTCCACATGCCCCAAAAGAATACAGTCTTTCTTTTTTGGCAAATAGCTTCTCATCAACCTGGTCATTTGTAATCATAAGTTCAGGAAGGTTTAATAATCATCGGTGTTTATGTTTTTTATTAATTATAATTGTTTTATTTTTTAAAATGAGCGCCGAAAAAACTGTTGCCAACCTTGTATACCATTCTGCTGTATTGGGGCCTAAGTGTAGGATACTCAATGCTTGGGAAAAGCCTGTTAAAATTAAACCAGCAGATCTTGGCAAACTAGACTTTGAGGGTTCAGCAAAGCTGATTGCTATCATTGCAGCTTCGTTTCTACGAAAGATTTTCTAGTTAAGCAAGGAATAATTCCAGACAGTATAAATATGTAAATAAAAAATACATTTATAAAAAATGGCTTCACTCGTAATGATGAAGGTGGCGCTGTGGTGAATGCGCTTTCTTTTAGCGGAAGTAATTACGCGTTTAGTAAACTAAAGGAGACGGCGAGAGAAAAAGACAAACAAAGCCCATGGGGCAAATAGCTGCAGCACAAGATCGCTATGAAAAGCAGAGAATTGAGCAGTTAGATTTTATTAAAACAAACTGAAAAAACAGGGGGATGCAGCTTACACATTTAAAGATGTTGACCCCGGCAATAAAAGAATATTAAACTTGTAACAGGCAAACCAATCGAAACATTGCCCCCACCAAAATTCAGTGACTTTTACAACCATCAGAAAAACAAAAAGATGCAAGAAAACGTGTTTAATTTTCCTTTGGTATGACCATTGTGTATTTTATTGCAAAATAATATTGGCTGAATAAAAATGAACAAAATCTATTATTCGCCAAAAGGATATTGGAAGGGAATCACGGGAATAAAAAAAACTAAGCCAAGCAGCGGGAGCAGTGAACAAACAGCAAAGGAATGGTTATCTAAACAAGCGATTTGGCAAATTTATTTACCTGCACCTAACAATACAGAGACCACACTTTGTTAATACAATACCGAACGACACCATCAAATGGACCTTCTATATTTTCCCCATGATACATTAGACGAAAAAGATTTAAGTACGCACTTACAGTCATTGACATGGCTTTAAGATACAAAGATCTGAACCTTAACACAAAAGAGTGCTTCTGCTGTTGCTGTTGCCATACAACTGATATACCAATGGGCCCCTTAACTTATCCTCGCAAGATTCAAGTCGATGATGGGAAAGAATTTAAAGGCCAAGTGAATCAATTATTGTTAAAACATAGAGTCCATTTAAAAAAGGGATTCCAGAGTTCACAGATCACAGGCTTTAGTTGGAAAACTTTAACAAACAGTTAGCCGAAAGACTTTTCTCCTACCAGTATCCCCAGAGAGCTTATTGACAATTCTCGCAACACAGAATGGGTTAGAAACTGCCCTCAGTTTTTTCGCGCAATGAATAATGAAGAATTTTTAAAAGGGCTAAAACCATTACAACAATCAAAAAACAAACAATAATGTTTCTGAAGGAAGTCTTCATCCAGCAACTATACCATTTGGTTTGAAAGAAGGTACCTTTATTTTCCGGGGAAAACGAAGGGGACATTCCATCAGGGCAACCGATCCAGTTTGGAGTTTGATCCATATGAAATAAAAAGAATTGTAAAAATGAATCCCCCGTGTATTATTTACGAGAAACTGACACCAACAAAACAACCAGCTCCTCAAAGATCCTTTTTTGAAGAAGAACGCAGATAATCCCACCAGACACAGTTCCGCTTAATTAATTTACGTAAATATATTTGAGTTAAAATGGAAGCTCAGGACGAAGTGCAACGAAACAAGAATGGTAAAGGAAGAGACCTTGAAAAAGATACGGGAATCATTTGATGCGTGTAATGCTATTAGGGGAACATTTTTGAGGGTTAATCAATGCATGCAAAAACCCTCCAGAAACACCTACAACTCAAACCCCCAAATTGGGAAAAAGAATATCTTGAAATAATAAAAAAAAAAATTCGAACGCATCAAGCAAAAATGAGAAAAGATTTAAATGAATTGGATGAAGCTATGATTGATCTTATAATAAAAGTTTGATGAAAAATATAAACCCCCTGTTTATGCGGTCCTCCAGTGCCCTATTGCATATGAAACTTTGGATTAACAAACACACGTTTTGGTTGTTCTATCTAATGACTTCTTTGTTACAACCGTTGTGTTGATCTCATGTAGATTAGATCGCAGTTTTACGTTGTCATGATTAAAAGTCTTTTTGCCAAACAAAGCTTCTTTGTAGTTGTCATGTGATAGTTTGACTGCAAAAACACTGCGAGATATTCCTTTTGCTTTCTTAATGGTTTTCTCCTGCTCGAAATACTGTACATTTTCGATTTTAAACCAATAAACTCCTTAATCACCCCTCCGGAAAATTTTCATCCTCATCTTTCCTAAAACCTTCTTATTAGTAATTAAAATGCAAAGGTGAATCTTTAGGTAATGGGATGTATCATACCATCCTGAAATAACCTTTAGCCACTTCGATTTCCATGCCCTTTAAATAGATGTCTTCAGTGGGGTTTATCTATAACAAAACTATCTGTATCTGTGTAAAGTACTCTGGACTCTGGATACAAGGGTTAAAGTAGTCATAAAGAAATTCTAACATCAAAGCTTTGATAATTCTAAAACAGTAAACCCAATAAATACGGCTTGTCAAATTTTGACTTCTTTTTTTTCATCATTATGCAAAAAGCTGATCATGAAATCTTCTAAAGTCCTGATAATTGGGTTTTGAAGTCAGTTTAATTGCTTCGTTCTCTTAGTGACTAATCTGACATCTTTGCGTTTGTGCGGATTCTCCATAGTCTTTCCAAAACAGCTTTTTTTCATCAGCTTGAAAAAGTCTTTTTTTTGAAGCATCTGTGGATTTAGTTCTGAGATCATGTTTCTTCATTATGTATGGTTTCATGAACTGTTCTTGATCAAAAGCAATTATACGATGAACAGCTGTCAACTTCAAACCATGTCTTAAATAAAATTGTAGAAGTCTGTAATGACAGACATAATTTTTTTGCCGCGAAGATTGGGCACAAGTTTAGGCGGCTCTTTGGATTCATCTTTGGGCTTTCTGCTGCTAATGGATAGTCATTATGCAGGTCATGGAGTTCATGAGGATATTCTAAGTCAACTTCTAGAATGTATCCACCTGTTGATCGGGCTTCAAACTACCCAACCACTTTAATGCCTTTTGAATATTTTTCGGATTGTCTTCGTGTACATTTTAAATTTTACGTAAGGGAAGTGATTGCGCCATTCCCCCAACCATACAGATTGTTTGCATCTAAAAACATGAGATAGTTAGACCTTTTACTCGATCATAGTCGTCCAAGTATTTGTTTTTTTGCTTTACAGTAATGATGCGACGCCATACTAATTCTCCACGCAATCCGTTTTCAATCATCTGTATCAGGGTAGGTCAGACAATAAATCAATCTGTACTCCAGTAAACTTTAAAAAAGCATCCCAACTCATCCCGGCGCAGAAATGTAATGCGCGGGATCCGGGCTATAATGTTAAATCAGGTCTTCTGTAATTTTCAAAAATATCCGCCAACAAACAGACATCAGCCATCAAGTAGAGTCATGAAAGTCCCCCCCTCGTTTTACAATCTAACTCTCTGCCACGCATCTTGAGCATGCGGTAATCTGAATCACTGATGTCCTTTCCTCTAAGACTAGAAAAGAACGCGCCTTTAGGCGGAAGTGTATTTTCGTAAAACCTTTCCCAACTGTTCATGTACTCATAAGGATAAACGCCCTTTCAACGAGAGTCGGGTCAAAATATCTTCCGTTATTGGGCAGGACTTTAAGGACATAGCTATGACTCTAATGACCCATCATGTGCTGCATAGAGTCATAAAAAGACATGTTATTTAAAGTGAAACACATGTACTTTTCTGATGACTGCGCAATGCATGCTACCCTAAAGGGCCCCTGTTACTGCTTGCAATATAAGATGAAGTCGTAACCTCGCAATTTTGTGAAAGAAAAAGGGGCAGCTTCCATTCCTTTGGGTCAAACTTTAGTTGAAGATTGCATTTGTTATGCGCCGCTCCTCTGAACCTTTCCGCTAATGTGATCAGGTCTCTTACCCGCTGGCCCCCAAAGGCCCAAACCTTTTGGATTGGCTTCCTCACTGAGTTCTAAACCACAAATCCAACCCAATGTGTGCTGATCATACTGTTGTTGGTCTTCAGGCGTCTTTATATTTCAGATAAATTCGATTATTAGAAACAGTCCATTGCGCACTTGCTGCATGCGCTGTAAAAATCTTCCTAGCCGCATCTGGTCCTCTATAAAATTTCTGGTGCTGAAAGCGCCATCCGACCTAACAATAATGAAGGCAAATGAACAAATCTGATGATTACTCATTAAGACTGTTTTTCGAAGTTTTGTGGCGCGGGCCCTTCATAAGGAACAATAAGCGACTCGAAGTCTGCGTAAACTACGTATGGAGAATTTTGCAGCCGTTTCCAGTTCTTAAAACTAACTTTACTGCCTTCGGGGCGTAATTAGTTCTGTATTACAGTCAACCGGCTACTACAATGTTCTTATTTTCAAGCGGGGCGGGAACGGATGGCATTCCTTGTTAAACATTTTCTACAGAATTCTTGTTTATGCCCAATTTTTGAAGTATGAGCCAATAACTACTCATTGTGCTATCAATGTGTAATGCGGTAGGGGTGAAAACATCAGTAGTAAGTCAACATGATTTTTGTCTGGATCACCTATGTTGGGCTGTTTTTGGGACACTTTAATGGGTAGTAATTTGTTTCTTCATCCCATGTGTATACATTAACATTATTGGTTTGTTTTGTTTCTTCAAACTGATCAATGGAACCACGCTAACAGGAAAGGAAAATTCCACTAAAGTTAAATCATGATGTAAGATTCATATTTAAGATACTCTCTCTGCTTTTTAGCAACGTATGCAACCTTGCGAAAACACACCACATAAAACATTTGTTGTCTGAATAATTCTTTATGTTTAAAACTGCTTTTTTTGCGACTAATGCTGGGGGTAGTGGAATGTAAGATTTGCCTACAATAGGCTCATACTTAGCCTGTTTAATCTGATCTCAAAGACTTCCCCCTCTGACCAACCAGAGCCTCTCATTTTGGCTTCTTCAGCGGCCACATCAAACTGTGTAACAGTTCGTCTGCCCAACCGGGGTTTTAAAGTCATTACGAAAAGAATAACCTGTTGTTTAGTTGAACCCAGACTTCTAGGTTTTCTTCATTTATTGTTATATAGTCGATTAAAACAGCTAACATTATTTTAACTGGTGTGTCTATTGTTAGTTTACCTGGAACTTGAAAAATAGCATGAACAACACTTGCCTGAAACGTTTGTTGATCAATGACTCTAGATCAATATCATTTGGTGCTCTTGATAAATTTTCTTCCTTAAACATTCCTTCAAACAATTCGTCCATCCTTCAAATGTCTTAGCCATGTTGGTTTCTTTTCAACTAAAAAATATTTATTAAATTAAAAAAAAAAAAATTAATCAATATCAACAGTTTTTTTGTGCTTCGACTCATAAACTAAAGTATAAACACCCTTTGGCGTTGTTAATGTGAGCTGTTTAGAGCAGAGTTTAATGTTTCGTTTACTTTTTTTAAGCTTTTCCTTTTTATCTGCTCGGTGCCCTGGCTGTTGAGAAAAACTTCCTCGCCTTTCTTTGAAGATCAAACTTTTGTCTTTTGTATCATCAAAATCGGCCTGAAAAACGACTAAATTCTTCATCCGTGATGTTTGAGTCACTAGCGTTTTATTTATTATCAGCTTGAACGAACTAAGTTTAGCTGTTATTATTGAACCATAGCTGTGTGCTTTTGGAGTTTATTTTTTTATTTTTTTGCTAGCAGCACCTACAGCTAATGAACACGGGCCAAGAGCTAAAGACAAACCACCTAAAAGGTAAAGCTGCAGGTGCGCCTATGCCGTTGCTAAGAGGCCAACACTCGTTCCTGCTGATGCAGCGCTTATAGTTGATGCCCAGTATTAACCATAGGTAACAGCATTAAAGACAGCAAATACCTTCGTTTGGCTTTGCTGTATTTTGAAAGGTCCGCCTATTTTTTTTGTTGCATTTGTGTAATGTTTTTTAAAACTGAAGGTTTTTATGCTAGGTTTTCTACTATCCCTTCTCTTGCGACTCCGGGGCACATTTGGATAAACCTAAAACAGACATGCTTTTTTTAAATAAAAAAAATTTTAGTATTGTATATCTTTTAATCTGTTATCTTGAATATTCAGCTGCGCATCATATATTAAAAACAAATGTCCCATTAAGGGGTTTATCGCCACTTTTTCTTTATCAATTGAATGTTTTTTAAACGTCTTTAACCGTTCTCCCCACTTCCATGCAACCTGATTATCCTCTGTCGATCTTAGGTCAATCCAAAAACCCGTATTTCGTGTTAAATAATCATCAAGTCTTACACTGTGAAGGTGTAATCTTTAGACACAAGGTCTACTGTTGGATTTCTACCCCTCCCGCCTCCAAACAATTTTCTTATTTCGTCAAAATGCTGATAAGGTCTAAGCCCGCTAGCGTAGATTTGGTAAGACAAACCCTCAATCGAACATTGTACTTTCGTTATTTTAGGTTTAATAAACTTTTCACTTCCTCTTTTGAATGTTCTTCATCTTCACACAGCAATAAAATACCTTTAAGCGATCTTGCCGCAGCACTAAAACTAAAATTCCATATAGTGTCTGGCCCTGTTTCTGGGAGATGTTGTATGATAATCACTCTTTCGAATATATTGCTAATTTTGACTGATATTGTTCTCAATCAGCCTTGCTAAATTAGGGTTGCTAACAACGTCAAACTCTAACGAGATGTCAGAAATGCTGTACTTTGCTTCGTGTCTGATGATTTTATAACACTTTTTATTCATTAAAAGTTAGTTCATATGACAATCTGACTTTTAATGCTCCTTGAAAGTACGGCGCCTGCGCACTTTTAAAAACTCAAAATCTAAGGGAATAGAAAAAGCGAATTCCATACGCAAATTTACAGCTACATACTTTTTGCCGTCTTTAACATCTGCGGCGCCTATTCTATGTTTTAAATGCATCTTCATTTCGATTCCTTGAAACGCAAAGTTAGCCCTTTCATTCCCATTTGCCATAGATCAGAATAGGGTTTAAAAATAGTCGCATTGTGTAAAGAAAAAATTTCTTGTCCTCAAGTTTTATAGAAAATTTCTTAATGATTGCCCGCCCCCAGATTCTGGACAACTGTCCTGTTTGGGTCTGTTGCTGAATCGAGTTCTAAATTTTTAAAGTAAGACGCGCAGAGCCTGCACAATCACTTCATCTGCTCCAGTCTGGAAATTTGACAGTAAGAATTTGATCCGCACAATAGTAGATGGATTATTTGGAACGTAATATTCCGCTTATTTCCCTTTACGCCAAGGGTTCTTTCAGTCTTCTATGCGGTCAAGAATCGAGCCATAGTTTGTGACATTTTTTATAAAACAAAATAAAAAGTTTATTATTAAAAACATGGCAGGCATTGAAGGGGAAGAAGATTATGAAAGTTTTTGATCCTGGAGACGACATGAGTGAAATGACACAGCATCGCTCAACGACTCACTGTGGCATGAAATAACATTAAGTAAGGTTGAATCATTTTACAAAAGTTTAGACCTAACCTCCCGATTTTCCATTGATTTTGATGTAGATAAAAAAGGCCATTTGTTTGTAAAAAACGATCAAGGGCAACTTTTCGGGTCACAGATAAACGAGACCCATCAAAGTTTATGGGCATGGAAACAATTAGTTAAAGACTTAAAGCTGCCGATCGAAATCGCCTTGGCATGTTAACCGAAATTAAGAGCGGAGGCTGTTTTTTTAACTTCAAACATACAACAAAAACTCCCAACAGATAGCCAAATACAAAACATAGAACTTAAAGATTTAGGTCAGCAGCAGACAAAATAATAGAAGCAGAAACCAGTTTTTCAGAAGAAACAACATAAAAACTATACACGACCCGCCGCTACCCATGCGGGAAATAGCGGCCCTTGATCATGCTTTGAAAACATCAAGGCGAATTAACAAACAATTTAGCAAAACTGGGTGAAATAGATGAGCATATAAAAAGAGAAAAAGAAAAACTCGTTGAGGCTGATGACGCCAACTTAGGGCCTGGGGTTAAAGAAAAATAACCCAAAGACTAAAAATCTTGAACAAGAAAGATTGGCAAGACTAAAGGTTTGTCTACTAACCGAGAACAATGCGAACTCAAGTGAGCAGAATAAGAGAAACTATCCAAAGAATTTTATATGAAGACACAACACTACAGAACGAATACGAAACCCCTGTTTAGAGAGCAAGGAGTCACATTAGCAAGCGTTATAACGGCCTTTGGATTTGCAATAAGTACACTGGGGATGGCTATTACAGGCGGCGGTGGTGCTGGTTTAGTGCCTCCACCGCCATCGCCTCCATCACCGCCTATAAATCATGGGTAAAAAAACAGCTTGATCATCTGCGGGTTTTTAAAAAAAATTAGCCGGTAAAAGCCGGGGATGCTTACCAGGTATATTAGGAGGGGTCGTTTACGGCTTTTGTCTACTGCAAGCAAAGTAGTTGGCTTTATGGCTAGCACTTATGGAACATTAGTTCTCTTAATATCGGGTTAATTTTTAGTAAAATAAAGACCAAGTAATCCTAGGCCATTAATCCAAGAACAAGTGCGTCTTTTCATATTCCCTGGTCATTAAATTTTTTTTTACTTCTTCAACGGCCTTTGGGCTTGGGCCACAGGGATTGGATGACTTATTCTTGGTGTTTGTTTACTGCTTGCATAATTTCTGGGTCAGAATTTTTTCGTTTTTTTTCCCACCTTCTGTTCATTGCCTGCCACAAGGATTTCATTATTGTATTTATTATTGTGCCTATCTGGAGTCTGAGGTCAGAAGGCAGCATGTAAAACCAGTGCCAACAGCAAAGTCTACTTTTTTATCTGCGTATTGTAAAACATTTTGGTATCTTTTAATACTTGAAGGTAAATCAACTGTAAATTAATGGGGTCCTCTAAATTTGCTAAGTATTGTTTTTGAGCATCAAAAACCCGTAGAAGGATCAGTTATGCCGATCTCGTTTGTGCTTGCGAACCAGCAAACACCAAACGTAAGTACGAACAAGTCGTTTATTCGTTCTATTCCTGCTTTAGTTAGGCCCTTAGAAGTGTCTAAGATAAATGTTGTCCATGCTGATTTATGCTCTTGCCTATGGACCCTAGGTGAACAGCTGTGCCTGAAGAGAAAGATGTGTAAGGAGGATTCCAAGCATAGTTATTTTTCTGTGCACGCCCCAAAAATAAGGGTGCCTAAGCAATGATTAAGATCCAACTTTTGTCTAAAGTCTTCCTTAACATTAATATTGAAATTCGTTACGATCCTTTCAAAAGCCTTCAATGTCTATTGTGTTGCTAAATGGATTAAACGGTTTGTCATTTGGGAATGGGGCTTGCAGTTTAGTCAAAAAACTTCTGAAGGTGTAATAAAAATGAAATCTATACACTGACCTCACCAAAGGATCAGGATGATTTAAAAGATCAGCATAAAGATACTCCCACACCCAGTTGATGCCCAAACACAGCAAAGTTTAACTGTTCTGATAAAACTGCATTGGGTGACTGAACCACACTTTTGCGATGTAGTCTTTTAATAGGGGGTTAAGATATTGTCCAATGGAGTACCAAACCTTTTATGAAAAGGGGTCAGTCTGGTCACAGAAATGTCAAGGATGTCAGTTGTTATATTTTTAAGATTGTAGTGCGGCCCAACAGAATATTTTGCATCAGTATATTTGAATGCACTCATTTTTATTTCGTTTAAAAAATGTTGTAACATAACAACTCAAGACCGCCTTCGTTTTTAGAACATGCTGTTAAGAACGATTGCGGAACCAAAATGGGCGCACTTCATGAAATTTTTTACAAAGTTGTATGGTTAATATAACGAATCCCTGAAAAAATAATACGATTCTAAAAGTTGACAAAACAGGGGGCCAAAGTTACCAGTTAACAATAAACCCGATGGTTATTACGGGTTTTGCTCACTAAAAGAAGCAATAGTAACTTTGACATTACTCTCAAACTTAACAATGCAAATCTAAAAACAATGTTAACATTTAAGCCTGAAGAAAAGCAGGTTTTCTATTTTTATGAAGAGCTAGCTAAAAGTTAGGCTTTGCGGGTGGCAATCATAGATTTAGAGTTACACCACGCAAAACTACTTATATGGGGAAAATCCGCTCGATCTTGCATTACATTCATTACTCTATGTTCATTTGGAAAAGCTGAGCACTGATGAAAACTGTATGATGGAAGGCCCCCCTACTGTTTTAAGAGCTCTTCCGTCAGGGAAAGCTGCATATTGCGATTATGAAATTATACAATCCCCCAAATTACCCGTTTAAAAGATTAGTTGTGGAAGGGTCGGATCATTAAATAAAAAATTGCAGACAAAACAGGGAAAGTCGTGAAATTAATAACCTGCACATTGTTTTGGAAATAAAATAATAAGCCTTTCTAAAAATGTCGCGTGGCCAGAAGAACCAGGGGTTACATTAGCGCCTGTAAGGTGTATAACTTTAGAATTAAAAACCTTGCCAGACGTTTCGGACTTTGAACAGAATGGTGAATAGGCCTTTGTAGGTTTTGAGTACACTAAAGATGGTGATTAAAACGTAAAGAGGTTAGCGACAGCAAAAAGTTTCCTAAACTAGAACAACTGCGCAATCTAGAAGCAAATAATGTTGGCCAGTATGAATAAAAATAGTTCGAAAACCTGACCTCAAATTTGGGACTTTAAAACCCTATTTAGAATGGGAAATAAAATTTGAATTCATAAAACCCATTTTCATTTTTTAGCCGTCAAAAAAGTTTCAGAAAAGCATTCAACTCTGGCCCTTTACATGTAAGTCTTATGCCAGACGACAATAGCCGGAAAGAAATTGAAATAACACCGTATGGGAAAAAACAGTACATCCTCCACAGAAAAAAACGGTTTAAAAAAAACTTCTACAAAATTACAGTTCTTTCCAAGCAGAAAATTAGGAGACCCCGTTTCACAATTGTATTTCAAATTTCCCGTCTTTAAAGATGTGGGGAGGGATGGGGTTTGGGCGTTAGTGACGTCCTTATAAAAGGAATTAATATAGCTGGCAAAACTTAGACGTTTAAAATCTTAACGTTACCATCGTCGTTCTTCACAATGGTGAGGATATTAAGATCATAACAACAAGCAACAAATCATGTTGACTTAAATAGAAACAATCTTAAAAGAACTGGAATTGGATTAATCTTACACATTTAGGGCCCCATAGGGTTTTATTATACTGAACAAGTTTTGACGGAGAGTAGAAAAATAATAACTGGATTAGATTTAAAACGTTATAAACTATGGAGCAGTTAAAAATTATGACAAAAACCCCTCATTGTCATTAATTGTGACAAACGGTTGTGGAAACAAATTTGTCCTCACCTATTACAAACAAATTTATCGCTATAATTTGTCATATTGATTTCTGTCCAAACTTAAATGGAACAAAGCATATCATATAGAAGGTTTATATGGGCGTGATGAAATTTTTTATTTATCCTAGAAATAAACAGTGATTCTAAAATTTTTATAAAGTGTTTAAAGGGAACGAAAACACTATTTTATTATAGATGACTGTTCAGCAAAAAAGAGACATAGTTAAAAAGAGAAACACTTTTCAAATAGCTTTCAGTGAAGACATGCGGAAAGTGTGTGGATTTTATGCCAGAAATATAAATTTGTTTTTTAAAAACTTTAAGAACATTTAAAGACTGTATTTTATTTCACATGAAAGACAAGACTCATTTGATGAATTTTTGCGCGGAAAAAGTTATTGAAAATGACAGGAAAAAAATAGGGTTAAGCAAAAACTGAAATCTGAAAAGTTTATAAATTTGTATTGAAAAAGGGTAAACCCTACACAGTTGTATGTTTTTTTAGGGGAAGAACAGGGAAAAAACCGATTCTGGATCGCCGGTTTAGACCGGGTGAGCCCGGGGAAGGCCCCCGGGAGCCGGGGGAGCCGGGGGGGGCCAGAAACGGTGTTTTCCCGTTTTTCTACCCCAAACCCCTAAAAATCGACGTAATAGCACATTAAAACGGGGGTTTCCGTGCAGAAAATAGGGGGGATCGTGACCCCGCATATCTACATTCTCTCCAAAACATAAAAAATTAAAGGTTTTAATCGACTAGGTCAAGCAATCTTGTGATCACTTGACTTAGTTACTGCACTGCCTTTTTAGGTCAAAAAATTTTTTGATTAATTGACCTATTTTACTGCACTGCCTTGTGGGTCAAACGTTCTTGTGAGAACGCTTGTACGTTGTACTATTTGTACGGGCTTTGTAGGTCAAACGTTCTTGTGAGAACGCTTGTACGTTTGTACTATGTACTGCTGTGCTACTCCCTTTCCCAACTAGGGATTACCATACATTGTTAAGATTAATATATATACTGTGCAAACGAAAGCTTTATAATTCTATTGTTTATAAAGTGTGACTGTTTTTAAAAATTTGGTTTTTATTCAAGCAGAATAGTTTTAAAAGGTTAAAAAACAATTGCGTTTTAAAAGTACTTTTTAGTAGCTACTTTGCACAATATTCACATTAAAAGCTTTAGCAAATTAAACACAAAAACACAACTTTTAAAATAAATTTAAATCTCTTACTGATCTAAAATAGATAATTTTTTTAGGGAAGCCATTACATTTTATACATAATTAAAGGGAGAAAATCACTTTCTTTATCATTGTTTTGCTTATTTTGATTTTTAAATGATTACTTGTGAACAAGGAAGGTAAAACCCAATACCCCTACTATAAC
Source organism: Conus ventricosus (assembly GCA_018398815.1). Taxonomy (NCBI): domain Eukaryota; kingdom Metazoa; phylum Mollusca; class Gastropoda; order Neogastropoda; family Conidae; genus Conus; species Conus ventricosus. Next base: position 18,006 of record JAFLJL010003873.1, read on the forward strand.
TGCTAGGAACGGGAAAACCCTAACTCAAATAGGCCTTAGCGGAAAGCCCGAACCCAAATAACTTCAGCCGCTAACCTGATCAATAGGGGTTTGTTACGGACCGCGTGTGTCTCCCTGCCTGTCTGCCCGTCTGCTTGTCTGTCTGCCTGTCTGCTTGTCTGTCTGCCCGCTGTCGTTGTGTTTGGCCTGTGTGTTGAATGCGTGATTAGGATGACCGACGTGTGTGGTTTTGAATAACTGTCGTTAAGATACACGGGGGCAACTCCTATTTTCAAGTACAAAACGCTATGGAGTTGTTTTCCCTTAACATACGCATGTGCGGTGTGAATGAGAAGAAACTGATTACTTAAATTTTTTTTTAATTGCTGTTTTTAATCTGGTTAAAAATGATCCCCCAGGTAGTTATAAGGCTTACAGAAATATTTTAAAGATTCTGGGTGGCGAATTTAATGCTGGAGTTGATAAAGAAGCAGTAAAGGAAAATGTTTGATGAATTTATAACAAAGTTTTTGAAGGCTTAACTATTCGAAAAAGCATATTGGAAGCCGTTAGTATAATCCCAAAGTCTTGTCCTAAACCAATTATAAAACTTTTTACTATTTTACTTTATAATATTTCCCCCGAAGATGCGACCTGCGTGGTATGTTGAAACTTGGAGGAGTAACTGTTGCCTTTAAAACCCGGCCAGTTTTTTAAAAGAATAGAAAACGACAATTTTTATGAAAAATAACCAGCGAAATTTAAATTAAATTTTATTTAAAAATTTAGGGGGGGGGTTTAAAAAAATGGCCGGCCGACTTTAAAAGCAATTCCTTTTTATTTTAAGGGGAACCTTGGGGGAAAGAAAAACCTTTTTTTTTTTTTTTAAAAAGAAAACAAAAGAAAAAATTAAACAAAAATTGAAAAATTTTAGGATTTTTGT
>JAFLJL010003874.1:0-19985 GCA_018398815.1 Conus ventricosus
TTTTTTTTTTTTAAATTTTTTTTTTTTTTTTTTTTCCCCCCCCCCCTTTTTTTTTTTTTTTTTTTTTTAAAACCTTATGTGTTTGCGCTCAATGTGTGGAGTGTAGTATGTGATCATGTAAATCACCGTACTTGGTGGGTAGTGTACAGATTTCATTTTATACACTCAGACGTATTTTGACTGACTGGGCGCATTACAAATGACAAAGTTTAATCCTTCAGAACATAATAGCATGAGTTTGAAAGGTCTGTAACGAATCATTAACATCAGAAGACTTTAGCAAAAGTGGATCCTAATCATGGCTAGGCGACCTTTATTTTAAGGGCACGCACAGAAAGTATAACTTTGACGGCGTTCTCCTTTCAAAATTGTTCAGCCCTGGACCATAGAGCAAGAGCATAAAACAGCATGGACAACATTTATCTTAGACACTTCTAAGGGCCTAACTAGGGCGGGAATAGAACGAATAAATCGACTCTATTCGTACTTACGTTTGGTGTTTGCTAGGGGCACAAGCACAGGCAAGATCGAGCATAACTGATCCTTCTACTGGCTTTGACGCGCAAAAAACAATACTTAGCAAATTTAGAGGACGCCATTAATTCTACAGTTGATTTACCTTCAAGTATTAAAGATACCAAAATGTTTTACAATACGCAAGATCGAAGTAGACTTTGCTGTTGGCACTGGTTTATACATGCTGCCTTCTGACCTCAGACTCCAGGTAGGAATAATAATAAACTATAATAATGAAATTCTTATAGCAGGCAATGAACAGAAGGTTGGGGAAAAACGACATAAATTCTGGGCCAGTAATATTACAAGCAGTAAACAAACACCAAGAATAAGTCATCTAATTCCGAAGTCCAAACCCCCAAAGTCATTGAAGACTCAGCAAAGCTCGGCGACTCTGTTCGCGATGACATGAATATGAAAAGACAGCGCTTGTTCTTGGATTAACTGGCCTAGGATTACTTGGTCTTTATCTTACTAAATAGTAACCCAACTATTACGAGAACTAATGTCCATAAGTGCTCGGCCATAAAGCCAACTACTTTGCTTGCAGTAGACAAAAGCCAGCTAACAATACTCCCCAATATTCCTGGTAAAGCGTCCACGGCTTTTCCAGCTAATTTTTTTAATAACTTGCAAGATGATCAAGCTGTTTTTTTCCCATGATTTATCAGGCGGAGGCGATGGCGGCGGAGGTAATGAACTTTGCCTCCACCACCGCCTGTAATAGCCATCACCAGTGTATTATTGCAAATCCTAAGGCCGTTATAACGCTTGCTATGTGACTCCCTGCTCTCTAAACAGTGTTCGTATTCGTTCTGCTAGCGTGTGTCTTCATATAAAATATTTTTCGATAGTTTCTCTTATTCTATTCACTTGAGTTCGTAATTGGTCTCGGTTAGTAGTCAGCACTTCTAGTCTTGCTGATCTCTCTTGTTCAAGATCTTTTAGTCTTTGGGTTATTCTTTCTTTAATATCAGGCCCTAAGTTGGCGTCATCGGCCTCAACGAGTTTTTCTTTTTCTCTTTTTATATGCTCATCTAGTTCACCTAGTTTTGCTAAATTGTTTGTTAATTCGCCTCTGATGCTTCTCAAAGCATGATCAAGGGCCGTTAGTTCTCGCATGGGTAGCGGTGAGTCGTGTTTAGTCTTCAATGCTGTTTCTTCTGAAAAACTGGTTTCTGCTTCTATTACATTTATTAATTCACCTGCTGATTGATTTAATTCTTTAAGTTCCATGTTTTGTATTTGGTTAGCTGTTGGGAGTTCTTGTAGTGTGTTTTGAAGTTTAGAAACTGCCTCCCTATCTAATTTTGGTCTAGCAATGCCAAGGCGATTTTGATCTTTCACACTGAGTCTTTGTATAATTGTACTCTTGGCTAAAACTTTGATGGGTCTGGTTTAGTTGTAAACCGAACAGATTCTCCTTGATCGCCCCTTACAAACAAATGACCATCTTCTAATTCAAAATCATTTGGGTCTATAAATTCGGGAGGTTCTTGACCTAAACTTTTGTAAAATACTCCGACCGTACTTTCTGTTAATTCACGCCGCATTGAGAGCGCTGAGCGATGCCGTGTCAAAGGGATCATTTCACTCATATCGTCTCCAGGGTCAAAAACATCATAATCTTCTTCGCCTTCAATTCCTGCCATGTTTTTAAATAATTAACTTTTTATTTTGCTTCATAAAAATGTCACAAGCATATGGCTCGATTCTTAACCGCATAGAAAACTAAAAGAACCCCTTGGCGTGAAGGGAAATAAGCGGACTATTACTGTTCCAAATAATCCATCTATATTGATGCAGATCAAATTCTTACTGTCAAATTTCCAGACCTAGGAGCAGATGACGTGATTGTGCCAGGCTCTGCGCGTCTTACTTTCAAAATAGAACTCGCTTCAACAACAGACACAAGCAGGACAGTTGTCCAGAATTTGGGGCGGGCAATCTTTTAAGAAAATTTCTAAAAATTTGAGGGGCAAAAATTTATTTTTTTAAACAAAATTTGCAGACATTTTTTAAAACCTATTTTTTTTTTTGGGCCCAAACCCACAAATTTTAAAAAAGGGGCTGATCTTGCTTTTTCAAGGAATGAAAATGAAGAGCATTTAAAACTTAGAATAGACGCCCCCATTTTGGCGCAGTGCAAAAAAGCAGCAAAAAGGCTGAAGCTTTTTAAGTTTGCGAAATGGAAATTTTTTTCCCCTTCCCTTGTTTTTTGGGGTTGGGTTAAAAAGCGAATGCACCATACTTTCAAGGAGCATTAAAAGACAAAAATTGTCTTTTGAACTAACTTTTAATAAAATAAAAACGTGTTTTTAGATCATGGGGACCCGAAGCAAAGTACAGAAATTTCGGGAATCCTTTAGATTTTGGGAGTTTTTTAGAAAACCCATTATTTGAAAGGGGCAAAATTGAGAAACCCCAATACCCGTCAAAATTACCCCAAAAAATTTTAAGAAAGGGGTTATTCATATACAACATTTTCCCGAAGCGGGGCCAGACACTTTATGGAATTTTTAGTTTTAGCGTCGCTGCAAAAATCACTTTAAAGGTATTTTTATTGTGTGTAAAGATGAAGAACCTTTTAAAAAGAGAAAGGGGAAAGTTTTTTAACTAAAATCCGAAAGAACAATTTTCGATTGAGGGAGCCAAAACCAAATCTACGCTGGGTGGTTTTAAAACCTTTTTCATCATTTTGAGGGGAAATAAGGAAAACTGTTTGGGGCGGGGGGTGTAAAAACCAACAGTAGCCCTTGTGTCTAAAGATCTCCACCTTCACGGTTTTAAGATTGATGATTTTTTAAACCAAAAAAATAGGTTTATGGATTAAACCAAAGGTCAAGGGGAGGAAAATCAGTTACAGGGGGAAGCGGGGAAAAGGGGGTTAAAGAGGGGTAAAAAACCCCCATTCAAAAATTTAAAGAAGGAAAAAAAGGGCCGAAAAAAACCGTTTAAATTTGTACATTTTTTTTTATTATATGAGGCGCGGGAAAAAGAAAAACCCCAAAATTAAAAAGTAGTATACTAAATTATTTTTTTTTTAAATAAAAAGAAAGTCTGTTCAGGTTTACCCAAAATTGGCCTACGCGCCCCCCAAAGAGAAGGTTTCCCCCTGACAAAAAAAAACCTTCGATTAAAAAACCCTTACAAAAAAGGCAAAAAAAACTAGAAGGGGGAACCTTTCAAAATACAGAAAAAACCAAACGAAGGTATTTGCCCCCTTTTAATGCTTTTACATATTTTAAATACTGGGCTGGGAATTTAAGTGCTCTATCGCAGGAAAAAGGTAGGCCTCTTAGAAGGGGCCCTACTTGCCCCCGGGGCCCTTTTTCCCTTTCTAGGCGGTTTGTCTTTAGCTCTCGGCCTGTTTTCTTTTTAACGGGAGGTGTTGCAGCAAAAAATTAAAAACTAAACCCCAAAAACCCAACAGCTATGGTTCAACTAAAAAACAGCTAAACTTAGTTCCTTCAGGTGTTTAATAAAAAAAAGCGCTATTTGACTCAAACCCCCCGGTGAAGAATTTAGTCGTTTAACCCGTTTTGTGACTCCCCAAAAGACAAAATTTTTTTTGATTTAAAAGAAAGGCAAGGCAACTTTTTCCCCAAAAAAGCCAGCCCCCGGGGCGGGGAAAAAAAAAGGGAATGTTTAAAAAAAAAGTAAAGAAACTTTAAAAACTTGTTCAAAAACAGCCCCACATTAAAAAAACCCAAAAGGTGTTTTATACTTTAGTTTATGGCCCAACCCAAAAAAAAGGCCGTCGATTTTGGTTTCTGATTAATTTTTTTTTTTTTTAATTTAAAAAAATATTTTGGCTTAGAAAAAAAAAGGGACAGCAGGGTTTAAGATATAAAAGGGGACAAGCGAATTGTTTAAAGGGAAATGCTGGGAGAAAACCCGTTTTATAAAGGAACTGAATGTATTGATTTAGAAGTCTTTGGGACCCAAAAAAACGTACGGGGAAAGTGTTGTTCAGGGTTTTTTTCTCAAGTTCCAGGAAACTAACAATAGACCGCCATTTAAAATTTAATGTTAGCTTTTTTAATCGACTATGTAACAAAAAATAAAGGGAAAAATCTAAAAGGGGGGGTCTCAACTAAACAACGGGACTTTTCTTTCTCAATAAGATTTAACCCCTGGTTGGGCAGACGAATGCTTAAACTTTTTTAAACGCTGCCTGAAGAAGCTAAAAAAAGGGGCTCGGGTTTTGGTCAGAGGGCAAAAAAGTCTTAGAAAAATTAGAAAAAAACGGGCTAAGTAGGGCCCCCAAATTTTTGGAAAGGCTTACATTCCGCTACCGGGGGATTTGGGTTTTTTAAGGGGAGCAGTTTTTTAAACATAAAAAATTCAGACAAAAAATTTTTCCCTTTGTGGTGTGTTTTTGCAAGGCGCATCTTTGCCCGCGACCACGCAGAGATTTTTGCCCAAAACTTCGGCAATACCCCAAAAGATTTTAAACCCCTTTTCAAGGGAAATTTTTCCTTTCCTGTTATTTGAAACCCCAAATTGGGATCATTTTTTGAAGAACAAAAAAAACCAATAATGTTAATGAAATACCAGGGGAATGAGGAAAAAAATTTGGGTTTTGAAAATTTTAAAGTGCCCAAAGGGAAACAGCCAACAATAGGCAAAACCCACCCAAAAAGCCCTTTGGATTTTACCCCTAATTTTTTCGCCAGGGGGGGGTCCCCCCTTTTACAATTGATAGCAAAATGAGCGGGTTATTAGCGCATACTTCCAAAACTGAACATAAAAAAGAATTCTGTAGAAAATTTTTTAACAAGAATTCCAACGCTAAGCCGCGGGTTTTAACATTTTAAAACCTTTTTAAAAATTTTTGTTTGACTGTAAGAAGGAAACTAACACGCCCCCGCCAGGATTAAAATTAGTTTTTTTAAAAACTGGAAACGGCCCGCAAACAAGTCCATACGTAGTTTACGCCGACTTCGAGTGTTTTTGTTCCCCTTTTGAAAAGGGCCAGCACCACAAAAACTTCCCAAAAAAAAAAAGTCTTTAAAGATAAAACAAACCCGATTTTTTTCATTTTTCCTTTTTTTTGTTAGGGCGGATGGCGTTTATTTAGAACCGAATTTTTAGAGGGCCAAAATACCGCAGAATACTTTTGAACGCATGAGCAAAATGGGAATGATTGTTTTAATAATCTGAATTTATCTGAAAACATGAGACGTCTGAAGACCCAAAAACAGTATGCCTAGCCATCACTGTTGGAAATTTTGGTTTAGGGGTCCTCAGAAGCAGCAATCAAAAGGGGGGCCTTAGCGGCCAGCGGGGAAAAGTTCCATGTTACATTAGTGGGAAAATTCGAGGGCGGGGCAAAACCCCCCCGCCAAAACTTCAAAATAAAGTTTGATCCTAAGAAAATGGAAGTTTCCCGTATTCTTTTCCCCAACTTGCGAGGTTTTGGGCTCTCACCCTTTTTAATTTCAAAACGTTAAAATAGCGCCTTCGGGGTAGCATGCATTTCCAGTCATCAGGGAAAAATACATGTGTTTCACCCTTTTAAAAAAACATGTCTTTCCCACGACTCTTTGCCGCCATGAAGGGCTCATTTTGAAATCACTGGCTATGTCCTTAAAAGGGCCGCCCAAAAACGGAAAAATATTTTGGGCTCAACTCTTTTTAGAAAGGCGTTTTTCCCCTTTTTTTGGGACTTTAACATTGGGAAAAAAGGTTTTATTTAAAACTCACTTCCCCCTAAAAGGGGGTTTTTTCTAGTCTTAGAGGGGAAAAAAGGGGCCTTTAGGGGACTCCGATTAAACCCAAAATGCTCAAAATGCGTGGCAGAAGTTAGAGTGTTTTTAAAAAGATGGGGGTTTTCATGACTCCTACTTAATGGCAGGGTGAAAGTTTGGGTTTGGGGGACGTCTTTTAAAATTATAAAAAAGACCTGCATTTAAAAATTTTCGTTTTTGATCCGCGCATTACATTTCGGCCCCGGGGTGGTTGGGGTGCTTTCTTAAAGGGTTTTCTGGAGTTTAAAATTTATTTATTGTCCCGATTTTTCCAATGATTAGATGATTGAAAAAGGATTTGGGGGTGGGGGAAATTTGTTGGCGTCGCATTTATTATTGTTTAAAACAAAAAAAAACAAATACTTGGACGACCCATGATAAAATAAAAGGTTAAAATATCTATGTATTTAGTGCAAAAAAAAATGTCCCGGGTGGGCATGGCGCAAACGCTTCCCTTTCGCAACTTTAAAATTACAAGGTAAGAATAATTTTTTCAAAAGGATTTTAAAATGGTTGAAAAAGTTTTTAAAGCCCGATCAAAAACGGGGTTTTATTTAGGGAAATTGGCTTAGAATATCCTCAGAAATCCCTGACCAGCATAATGACTATCCATTAGCAGCAGAAAGTCTAAAGGGTGGACCCGGGAAACCCCCCTAAAATGGTGCCTAATCTTCGAGGAAAAAAAAATTTTTGTCTGTCATTACCCCCGACTTTACCAATTTTATTTAAGACATGGTTTGAAGTTGACAAACTTTTCATGCATAATTGCCTTTTTTATCAAGAAAAGTTCATGAAAACCCTACATCATGAAGAAAACGATTCAGAAAATAAATCCCCAGGGGCTTCAGAAAAAGACCCTTTTTTAAGCTGAAGAACAAAGCTTTTTTCGGAAAAGGGCTATGGGGGAATCCGCACAAGCGTAAAAAATGTCAGTTAGTCCCGAGAGAAAGAAGCAAAATTTAAATGACTTCAAAACCCCTTTAAATTTTCAGGGTTCAGAAGATTTCATGATCAGCTTTTTGGCATAGTGGTTTAAAAAAAAAGCAAATTGGAAAAAACTGTATTTATTGGGTTTTTTCTTTTTTGGGAAATTTTCAAAGCTTTTGTGTTGGTTTCTTTATTTACTACTTTAAGCCCCCGTATCCCGAGTTTCCAGAGTATTTTTCCCAGATAAAAGATAGTTTTGTTAAGGGTATTCCTTTTGAAAGGGCTCTATAAAGCATGGAAATCGGAAATGGCTAAAGGTCATGCAGGATGGTATGACACGTCCCATTACCCTAAAGATTCACCTTTACATTCATCCGTTAATAAGAAGGTTTTAGGAAAGATGAAGGATGAATTATCTGGAAAGGTGATCAAGGAGTATGTGGGGTTAAGGTAAAAAATGTACAGTATTTCGAGCCAGGAGAAACCATTAAGAAAGAAAAGGGAATATCTCGCAGTGTTGTGCAGTCAAACATATCGCATGACAACTACAAAGAAGCATTGTTTGGCAATAAGACTTTTCATCATGACAACTTTAAAAACTACGATCTAATCTACATGAGATCAACACAACTGTTTGTAACAAAGAAGTCATTAGATAGAACAAACACAAAACGGGTGTTTGTTAATCCGGAGTTTTCATATGCAATGGGGCACTGGAGGACCGCATAAACAGGGGGTTTTTATATTTTTCATCAAACTTTTATTATAAGATCAATCATAGCTTCATCCAATTCATTTAAATCTTTTCTCATGTTTGCTTGACGAGTTCGAATTTTTTTTATTATTTCAAGATATTCTTTTTCCCAATTTGGGGTTTGAGTTGTAGGTGATCTGGATGATTTAGCATGCATTGATTAATCCTCGAAAATGTTTCCTTAATAGCATTACACGCATGAAATGATTCCCGTATCATTTTCAAGGTCTCTTCCTTTACCATTCTTGTTTCGTTCTGCGCTTCCTTCTGGCCTTCCATTTTAAACCAAAATATGTTTACTTAAATTAATTAAAGCGGAACTGTGTTTGGCGGAATTATCTGCAGTTCTTCTTTCACAAAAGATCTTTGAGGAGCTGGTTGTTTTGTTGTGTCAGTTTCTCGTAAAATAATACACGGGCGGATTCATCTTTACAATTCTTTTTATTTCATACGGGTCAACACTCCAAACTGGATCGGTTGCCCTGATGCGAGTGTCCCCTTCTGCTTCTCCGGTAAAAAAGGTACCTTACTTTCAAACCAAACGGTAATAGTTTGCTGGGTGTACTGGAGTCTTCAGCAACATTTATTGTTTTTCTTTTGATTGCTTGTACTGGTTTTAGCCCTTTAAATTCTTCATTATTTTATTGCGCGCAAAACTGAGGGCAGTCTTCTAACCCATTCTGTGTTGCGAGAATTGTCAATAAGCTCTCTGTGATACTGGTAGGAGAAAAGTCTTTCGGCTAACTGTTTCTTAAAGTTTTCAACTAAAGCCTGTGATCTGTGAACTCCTGGAATGCCTCTTCTAATAGTAACTCTATGTTTTAACATAATTGATTCACTTGGCCTTTAAATTCTTTTCCATCATCAACTTGAATCATGCGAGGATAAGTTAAGGGGCCTCGTTGGTATATCAGTTGTATAGCGACAGCAACAGCAGAGGCACTCTTTTGTGTTAATGGCTCCGCATCTTTGTTCTTGAAGCCATGTCAATGACTGTGAGTGCGTACTTAAATCTTTTTCGTCTAATCCTATCAGAGGTAAATATAGAAGGTCCATTTGATGGGTGTCGTTTGGAGTTGTATTGACAAAGTGTGGTCTCTGTATTCGTCTAGGTGCAGGTAAATAAATTTGCCAATCGCTTGTTTAGATAACCATTCCTTTGCTGTTTGTTCACTGACTCCTGCGCTTGGCTTAGCTTTTGTATTGCTGTGTTACCCTTCCAATATCCTTTGGTGAATAATAGATTTTGTTCATTTTTTATTCAGCCAATATTATGTGCAACAAAATACACGACGACATACCAACGACAATAAACGCAATTTCTTGCATCTTTTGTTTTTCTGATGGTTGATAAAAGTCACTGAATTTTGGTGGGGGCAATGTCTGGACCGGTTTGCCTGTTACTAGATAATATTGTTTTATTGCTTGATCAACATTTTAAATGTGTAAGCTGCATGCCCCTGTCTTTTCAGTGTGTCATTAATAAAATCTAACTGCTCAAGTCTCTGCCTTTCATAAGCGTCTTGTGCAGCTGCTAGTTGCTCCATAGCTTTGTTATGTCTTTTTCTCTCGCTGTCATTCCCCAGTTTACTAAATGCAAAATTACTGCCGCTAAAAGCAAGCGCATTCACCACAGCGCCGCCTATCATTATTGCGAGTGAAGCCATTTTTTATAAATGTATTTTTTTCTTACATATTTATATTGTCTGGAATTATTCCTTGCTTAACTAGAAAATCTTTCGTGGCAACCGAAGCTGCAATGATAGCAATCAGCTTTGCCGAATCCTCAAAGTCTAGTTTGCCAAGATCTGCTGGTTTAATTCTTAACAGGCTTTTACCAAGCATTGAGTATCCTACACTTAGCCCTCCAATAACAGCAGAATGGTATACAAGGTTAGTAACAGTTTTTTCGGTGCTCATTTTTTAGAAAATAAAAATAATTATAATTAATATAAAAAACATGAACAGCGATGATCTGCTAGAGCTACAGAGCGGCCTACACAGTCTTGGGCTTGCAAAAGAAGAAGTTGATGATCAAGCTATTATGCCCAAAAAGGAGAGGCTGTATTCTTTAGCAGCATGTGGGAAAACAAAACAGTTCCTCGGAACTGAATTCAGCATTGAACAGATTCAACAGATGTCGTCACAAGACATTATAAAGTATCATAACAGGTATGAAGCGCAGCTAGGGTCGAGAATGGTAAAAAGTGTGGGGCAAACGGCTCTTAGTTTGTACACTAAACTAGTCAGTAGATTTGCTCCCATTGATTCTGAACAAGATCTTACGTATGATTTAACGCAAGATCCAGTTTTAACAAAGACATTAGAGTCTCTAGGATGTGATTTATATTACAGATTTGGAACATTGTTATCGCCATTAATCATGGGATTAATTACTTTAATCATATAGATTTTGTTTCCCTTCAAAATGAACGAGCTGGAAAATCATCAGAACCAGAATCAGGTGGAGAAAGTAACCAAGCCAGAAAATCAGCAGAAAACACTGAACCAGGTGGGGACCAGTGAAAAGAATCCTGGGCGTGTTAAAGCAGGAAGAAAATTAGCAGAGTGGAACAGACAAAAAAAATTAATGTTACAGAATATAACTCATCATGAAAACATAACACCGCCAGCGCCAGAACAAGTTGATTCAATGCCAGCTATAAAAACTCAATGTGATTCAAGGCCCCAAAGTCTTCATGGAATATTGAACTTAAAACTGTTGTCATTTTTGGCGCCATTGCTGCTGTTGGGGGCAGTTATTGCGGCTATAAAATATATACACAATTGCAACAGAAACAAAAGCAATCAAAAAATCTGAACCACTAAATGCAGAAAAAGACACCAGCACGCCAAAAACCGCCAATAACAAAGCATCATTTTGATCCATTTATAATGGAATAATATTTTAAGAACTTAATTTTAAATTTTTTTATAAAAAATAGATCATGGCGTATTATAAAATGATAAAGTCAATAAATAAAGACATGGAGTCTATAAAAGACATTTCCATAGACCAGAATTGTAATCAATGTGGTTGCTTAGGGTGTAAGACCTTCCTTAAGATCTATGCAGAGAACGCTGAGCAAGACATCCTCAACGATGACGCGTTTTTTGAGGCGTGTGTGTACTATATTAGACATCTACTATTTAAGATAAAAACATAGATTGTATTTTTTTGATAATTATAAGATAACTTAATAAGAACTTGGTTGTACTTAAAGGATGACTTAGTTATGATCTTGAGGTGACTTAATCAAGAACTTAGAAGTTACTTGATCAAGAACTTATTAGGAACTTGAAGTAACTTAATTAAAAACTTAATTAAGAACTTGGGGTGACTTAATTAAAACTTAATTAAGAACTTGGGGCGACTTGGGGGTAGGAGTGTGTGTGGTTACACAGGGGTGGGTGGGGTGGGAGGACGTGCGTGCGTGGGGTGGGGTGGGGGTGGGGGGGGGGGGGGGGGGGACGTGCGTGCGTGGGGTGGGGGTGGGGGAACGTGCGTGCGTGGGGTGGGGTGGGGGGACGTGCGTGCGTGGGGTGGGGGTGGGGGGACGTGCGTGCGTGTGTGTGCGCGCACGTAAATTCAAGACGGCTGCCGGTCTCTCTGTCAACTGAAGATTATTCAAAGCAGCCACCAAGTGCATTAATCAAAAGCTTGATTTAATAAACAAGACAGTTGAATAAAGTACATTCTGTGGCCGCCCGAAGGCAGCCAAAAAAGTTGAAGCAGGACGTTGAAGCGAAGCAGTGAAGCCAGATAATCACAGCAATATATACAAAGTCATGAAGTGCTTGCCGGAAATTCAAGGCAGTCAACTTCTAAACAACCCCGACCGCTCATGCAGGAGCGGTATCTAAAAAATAGATCTTACGTCAGTGGTAGGCCTGCAGTGTGCGCGCGCACTGTTGCTAAAGCAGCCAACTCTAAACAAACCCCGACCGCTCATGCAGGAGTGGTGACCTATTTTTAGGCCGTGCTTTAGCTGTTGCCTTCCGCCGTTAACAATTACGGGGATTGCTGGAGCTGGCCTGTCATTGTTATGTGCGGATCTTGTTTCCAGTACTGTGCAAATTCCGGCACTTGCAGCGTGGTTTAATTTCATTCAGCTGCCAAAAATGAAACGAAAGGAAAGGCCTACAGCATAAAAAGAACACTTGCAACGGCACGTAATTTTTGTACGTGTACATCAGAATACCCGGTTTTTGCTTTCAACCAAACAGCCCAAGTTTCCTTTGTTCTCCCTTCTTTCCTTTCATTTTCCTGCCATTGTTGAAGCATTTTATATGAAGATAGTGCTAGCCACACACTACTCCTCTCCATACTGGTAGATGTACTAAGGTCTGCCTAACCCTACTAGTTTGTTTGCCAGAACATTCGAAAATCGCCATTCGGTTGCATAAGGGCACACTTGAAGGCAGATGAACTGGTTAAAATTAGAAAAGTATACACATCTTAATACAGATCAGCTTGCCACATGAACACTGAATCTGTAGTTAACAATTAATCAAGTCTGATACAAACTGAGAACATTTTTACTTGGGAGGAACAGCAAAAATGTTTCAAATATAAGTTTTTTAGCATACAAATCAGCCGTGTTTACCTCCGCCTTAAGAAATGAACGCCATGTTTTTTAAACATGGCTTTAGCCGTCTCAAGCCAGCTCCCAACAATCAACGCGTGATGGTTCGTTTTGCTTCGGCCAACTTTCAACAATGCAGCGCCATTTATTAAATAAGAAACCATCTCATCAATAGACAAACACGTATTAAAACTGGCTACATCTTGTTTCATTTCCTTGAACCAACAAACCTTTAAGATAGTCTCTCCGGTTTCACAACATGCTTCGCCTACCTTCAAGACAACTACCAGTTAAGCGCAATGAAAAACAGAGAAAGAGGCGGCTCTCGCTGTATAGCGAGGAACGTGTTAGCACACGCCCGCTGTGCGGGCAGACATGTGAATAGTTGGCTTGCCTTCACTGACTGACTCAACTAATTCTTTCAACAAATACTCTAACATGCAGTTAAAGTAAAACTTATGGCCTCGAATAACAAACCTGTTCTTCAGTAACGTTTTAGCCATTTTAAAATAACACAATTAAAACACAGTGGTCACAACAGAGCGCAGACAAAACACACAGCCTTCTTGAGTGGTGGCTCAAACAACAATGGCGCCCCGGGTCGTGTCGCGTGACAGCCTCGATCTGGCGTGTCGACGTGGCAATCTAGACTTTTCCAAATGTGGTACAACCCAGCCGAGTGTGCTTCGTTTACACAGCGCAGGCTAGGAACTGCCGCGAGCCGTAAATTAAGTGATCAGGTTTTAGCCCCGTGTCTGCCTGTCTATGTACAAAGTTTGTAGTTGGAAATTAGTCAGAAGAAGTGTGCCGATTTTATGGCATTTAATTGAGAGAGAAAGAGAAGAGTGTCGTGTGTGTGTGTGTGGTGTGTGTGTTAGTGTGTCTGTGTGTGTGTGTGCCCGCCTCTCTGTCTGTCTCTCTCTGTCTCTCTTCTCTGTCTGTCTGTCTGTCTGTCTGTTCTGAGGGCAACTTAACCTTAACGGGCTTTGTCACTCTCTCCCCACGCTGTAATTAACATACCGCGAAGTAATCGGATAGCCTGGTGCACCCACCGTGTATATGGGCGCGTTCAGCCACAACTGCTTTTCCCTGCGTTACTCTATGGGGCGTGTTCAGTCCTGGCTACTTTCCCTACGTTACTCTCTGAAAACTTTAGTAAATTAGTATTAAAAACGGATAACCCTGCACAGTATGTTTGTTTGTAGATAATCGTTATTTTTTAGTTATTGAAGTCTTACTTGTCAGAGAACAGTAATATGCTGATTCTAGGTCACTTTCGCCCGAAAACTTGGTGGAGGAGCAAGTGGCCCAGAGTCGGCCTTTTCCTGTTCTCTCGTGGGTAGGGAAGAAGGAATTCTGTCGAGCCAGGAAAGCTGTTTGATCTTGTAAAAAGGGCATTGATATAACATGGCATAGTATCTGTCAAGATTGTAAACATAAACGATGCCTTGTTGAATTCCAGTTGCTTATTCAGAGGAAGTGTGTTCAGCGCTTTTAGTTTTTCGTCTGTTATTAGAGATACAGCTGGATGGAGTAGCTTTGTTGCACATCTATGGAGAGAATTCAGCCTTTTTTTGTGGACGTCACTACTTCCGTCCCACACTGTTGAGGCGTAATTGATACATGACATTATGTGTGCATTGAAGAAAAGTTTAGGCACATTACTGTTGATGTATCACTTTAATTGAGATAACAGGAAAAGGTGTTTTGAGACTACCTTGCATACGTTATTGAGATGAGATTGCCATTTCAATTCTTTATCTATCTTTAACCCTTAAACATGATGCGCATCTACCTGCTCGATAGAAGAGCCATTCAACTGAAGTTTTAGGCAAAGAGGAGTCAGATGGTGTTTTTGGCGGGTAGCTATAATCATAGATTTAGTTTTGGCTGGATGTATGACCATTGAGTTTGAATGACACCAGTCTGACACATCGTTTAGACTTTCCTGGAGAGAAGTTTCTATTGTCTGTTGATCACTATCATTCGTTTGGAGTGATGAGTCATCAGCAAATAAATCTGTCGTGACCCTTTCATCTGATATGGACAATGGTAAATCATTGATGAAGATGCAGAATAGTAGGGGGCCTAGTACTGAGCCCTGTGGATAAGATAATGTTGCTTGTAGGTAGCGGCAGCCGAAGCAGCGCTCTGACATCATCTGGTACTGCACACCGATTTTGCTCGTTTTCCATGCACCCTTAAGCTCTTATTCTTGCGAGTTGTGGTTTGAACAATATGTCAAAATAAAGTTCAATATTTCCTCTTTTGAATGAGTATCATTTGAAGTATGAATGTTTGTGACGAAATAATACTAAAGAGAGAATGAGGTGTATGATCCGCTTACTTCCGTCGCGTGTCCGGCGCTCGCGGTCATTTTCGGTCAAGTGAACTTTGACACAGTGCACTTTCTTAACAAATATTGAAGAGTACAGACAACGCACATGCCTATATGAGGTACCAAAATAAAGGAATTTAATGTAGAATTTTTCTGTCAGAGGGGAATTCAAACACTGTAAAAATGAAAATACAGGACGAAGTTTTTGTAACATTTCCGGCAATTTTGACGAATTTCGGATAAAAAAAACCGATCACAGACACATGATTCCTGTACTCATAATGAAGTATAGACCGTACCCTTTCGATTGATGTACAAGGTTTATGTATTCATTGCCTGTCCTAGTCAATTCAGCCATTCAAAACGAGTGACCTGCGGACCAAATTGTCGTCTGCACGTGAACCTTCAAAACAAAAGATGGACAACATCTACTCGAACTTCGAAGAACAAGATCTTCAGAATTTTCGCAAGGAAATTGGTAAGAATCGCAACACATCGCACAGAAATGTTGTTTTGGTGTATTGATATCATTCTTCTTTATTTGTTTTCATTAGATTAAAAGATATTTGCAAAACAGTCAGACGGCATGTGAATGACTCGAGTACAAATTCTCATTTGACTGGAAATTGAGTTTCAGTCACTTATTTTTACAAAGTGTACGTATAAATGACATTTTCATCATTAGTAATTTAAGTCATCAGAGGTTATGTTTTATCTTACTATTATATTTTTTTCCAATTTTCACATTCGTGGTTTAGGTGAGAAAAACAACGAAAAAGTGAACAATCGTGTTTTGCCGAGGGAAATTAAGGGAAGTAACTAATTCAACCTCGTCATCCCACAAACACGATCGCTTCAAGTTTCAACTATCACGATGAAAATTCTCTTAATTGCTATTGATAATGGATTCAATAACACAATTTTCTTGGTTAAGCCCCGTTTATTCAAATGCAGACAAAAAGTCTCGAATCAATGTGAAGTTTTTTTGTTTTTTTTTCAGTAGTGCTGAGTAGGCCTGTAACCAATTTTAATTATCTGAGGAATATTCTCCCCTGAAAAGGAATATTGAAAATGATTCTCAATGTTTACCATATACTATCAATGTAATGTTTCAGTATTTATGTCAACATGGGATCCTCTGTTTATGCAGTCAAATGCATTTTTAGTCTGGTGAAAATTGCACACGTGCACATGCACACACACACACACAACACACACACACACACACACACACACACACACACACACAGAGGCTGGCACATAAAGGCAGACACCCACATGCGCAAATAAGGATGCACATAACATATTTACACATACACCTCTTCCTGTTTTCCTGCCTGAATTCGTAATATCCTATGTGAGGCGCACGCATATGCAAGCACACACACACACACACACACACACACACACACACACACACACACACACACACACACACACTCTCTCTCTCTCTCTCTCTCTCTCTCTCTCTCTCTCTCTCTCCCACATTTTTTTCTTGTCTGTTTTGCTTTTTCATGAGCACACATAATATGTCACAATTGTGTGTGTGTCTGTGTTGGGAGTGGGAGTTTGCAACTGACTCGGAGACTACATTGTGTACATACATCGAAGAAAGACACCATTGTAAAGTTTATAAATGGAAATGTGAACTTACTTGCATAAACACATTAGTGTCAGTTTGTGAATAGAAACATCTAATTAATTGCATAAATATTCATAATATAGGTTGCCAAGGAAATAATGTGTAACTGTATTACAAAAAACATAATTATATATACATGTGCTTATTCTGAAAAAGAAACAGTACATGATCAGTCATGAAAATGTCCAAAGTGTGGAGCATAAACATACATGCACACTCATTCAGTGTTTAGTAGCAATGAATATTTCAGCTTCAAGAAATTAAATGCAAATTTACTGCATGCACAAAGAACTTATGTACGCTTAGTTTGATGTTACTTACTCTGTTGAAACACAAATGCTTAAATCAGTTCGTACTAAATACAGCTAGTGTTTCTATATGCTGAAACTGTCATTAGACTTAAAATATGCCTTTTTTCCTGCTGCCTTTTTGCAGATGGTCCAGTGTTCACTAGACTACGATCTGTTTTCCTTGCTTCCGGCAGAAAAAAGAAGCAGCACTGGCTCGAAGAACTAATAAGATCAATGAAATCGTGAGGCAGATGCAAGTTCACAGGGGACCATGCTGCACTGCAGCTGATGTCAACCTATTGCTGCTCATGTATCGCACACGCAAAGGTCGGGCTGCAGCACTAAGAGCTGACATTCAGTACCACAGGTGGGGTTCTTGGAAAAAAAATCTCCACTCCTGTGATTGGGGGGTACAGTCCAGGTGGTGAGTGCAAGACTCAAAAGCTTTTTAGCAGAAAATTCTGTGCATATCACCTCCAATCCTACTTCAGCTGCATGTCCTGCTAGTGGCAGACACCCTGAAAATTGACGTCCTGCTGTTCCCCTGTAGATGATTGTGTACCTCCTGCTGCTGCAGCCAACTTCCAACCTGCTACAGCTGTTGAAGTAAATCAGCCAGCACCAAATTCTCCAAATCCTCCAGATCTTGCTCCTGCTCCTGTCCCCCCCTCAAGGAAACGCTGGTCGTCATTGTGGCCATGGTCCTGCTCCACCATCCTCAAAGAAACCCTGGAGCCTTCAGGGTGCTGCTCAACGCCGTCTTCTGAATCTTTCAACTGTGCAAATTCACATGGTGATGGACACCAGTCATCTTTCACCAAGTACCAGTTTGGCAAGTTGGGAGATTTGGTTGCCGTCCATTACAATGACGACTTCTACATCGGTGAAGTTGTTGAAGTCATCTCTCCAGAAGAGGGTAAAATCAATGTCATGGAGAAGTGCAGCATTAGGAAGACAGCAGTTGCTTGGCCCAAAGTTGCAGACAAATGGAAGGTCCATAGAAACTTTGTGTTTGCCTGTGGGAAGGACATCAGCATTGCTCCCATCTCATCTTCAGGCAGAACATGGCACGTTGAAACCATGGATTTGCTCATGAAGAAGCATATGGACTTCAAAGCTCTGTTTGTAGACATTTAGTGCTTTATCACACCATGAAACCTACCTCAGAGGGGCAAAGACATCAGAAAGTGTACTGTATAGACCTCTGTTATTCAAAGTCACCAAATATGTACCTTCAGTAGCTGAGGCAGTGACATTTCTTCTGCTTTATAATTTTTTCTCTCTCAGGATAATGGCAAGAAGCTGTACTGAAATTGACTTCAGTGCACTTCAAAAAGTAAATGCAACCATAGGCACTAGTGTTTTATGTAAAAATCCCCATGTTACGGTCATTTTTTTTCAAAATTAATTCTTTTCTAACTGAAAATATGAAATTGAAAATAACGGCCATTTTGAAACAGGAAAATCTGGTAAAAATTACATGATCTGACATGTAAAAACTGGTTTTTATATTCTTATTACTGACTTTATGAAAGGAAACACATCTCCAAATAGACAACACTAAGTTTTAGACAACTTCTATTGATTCTTGTCTTCAAAACTTGCACATGCTTGACACTTACGGCATTTCAGGTCATCTGACGGCCATTTTGAAACGATAAAAACTGGTAATATTTGGAGAAAAAAATTGTAATTGCATGTACATTATTGGAATTATCAACATACATCACAGTACCAAATTTTGAGGCAATATCTGGAGTGGTTTTAAAAGTTATGACAGTTTATTGTATATTTGTTGTTAATATGGTCTGTCGCTGCACTTTTTGCACATTTTAGCAAAAGTAAGCCTCCATATTTCATAATTTTGAACTCCTATGTGCCTACAAAAAATTGGACTTACACTACATGTTTAGTACACTGGAACAATGAAAGAAAATATGAGCCTCAAATGTTTTTGTTAAAATTACAGAGCCTCAAAAATGGTAGAATGTGCAAATGTGACATTTTTTCAAACATGAAAATAGTCATTTTTGGCTTGTCGCTGAAGAAAAGCTATGTCTCCAATTGGTATGTGTATTTGTTTTAACTGTAAGTACATGTTGAGGTCTGCAAGTTTGTAAAAAATCAGCAGTGTGTTTTGTGTTGTTTGGCTGCTCCAGGTCTTCAAAGTTGCTCCAAAACGCCATTTTGACTAACATTTTGGAAGTGTCAAATTTTAAATGACAATATCTCTGGAACTAAATAAGGTAGAACAGTAATTTTTGTTTTGTTTTGTTTCTTTTGAAAATGTCTATTAGAAAAAGACAAAAATAACATTATATACAGCAAGAATATTTTTGGCTGCCACTACCTACTATAGCCCAGCCGACACTGAGCCCTGTGGGACTCCATGTCTGACAAAGTCTGAAGTGGAGGTTTTGCCATTAAGCACCCCATACAGAGTCCTATCATTCAAGTATGATTGGAATAATGAGATTGTCGGGTATGGTTCAAGTAGACAAATAGTTTCTTTAGAAGAATGGAATGATCAACAAGATCAAACGCCATTTTGAAGTCACGAAAGACAACCCCTGTCATTTGTGATTGGTTCATATTTGAAAGCCATGAGTCAGAGAGAGAGGGGGGAGGGAATAGATCATGTGTTGTGTGCGCTCGTGCATGTGCGTGTGTGTGTGTGTGTGTGTGTGTGTGTGTGTGTGTGTGTGTGTGTGTAAAAAAAAACATCCGCTGAAGAAGGTGTCATTTACAAGTAAACAAAAGTAATAACTGTGTCTACAGACTGTGTGACTCCATGGCGTTCTCTGATCATCTGGTGATGTCAGAGATGAAAATTGAAATCGATGTCGCTGAAGAACCACCATCAGGTCAGTGCCACAATTCCTTCCTGTAGATCATGTGGAAGTTTCCTGTATACATTGTTTCATTAATGACAGGATATCAGAGCACACAGTGCAGAAGATTACCAGGTATTTTCCTGCACCCCAAACCACCTCTTCAGCATCTGGCATGACTCCAGGTCCCAGAGGAAAGAAAAAAGGGATTACAATTCAATACTTTCCCTGTCCACCATCTCAGCTTTAATAATTTTCATTGTGTCCATTACCCGTATATCCCTCTCCACCTACTCACTGTTGTATTTTTAATGCTGCTGTTGGAAATTTAATCTGTTTCACAATCAG
>JAFLJL010003875.1:0-17296 GCA_018398815.1 Conus ventricosus
AGCGATTTGTTGCGGTATGTGCCTTTCGTTACGTGTTAACTTGACCTCATGTCTAGGGCTGGGGCCTGAAAAAATAAAGATCGTTAATTGTTCTCTCTCTCTCTTTTCTCTCTCTCTCTCTCTCTCCTCTCTCTCTCTCTCTCTCTCTCTCTCTCACACACACACAACACAGACACACACACAGACACACACACACACACACACACACACACGCACGCACGCACGCACACACACACACACACACACACACACACACACACACACACACACACACACACCACACACACAAAATGCAATAAAATTAAGTAGTGGGGGAAACAAGGAATGCTAACAATTCTTCCATCATTATAGTAATGATTTGGCAAAAATTTAAATTACAAACAACAACTCCTAGGCTTTTCGCCCACTGGATCGGAATCATCAGGGACTCACGGCTATTTGTGTCTGTGCTCTTGCTGTCAAATAGAGAGTCACACCACAGGTCACAATTCTGTGGCGTTCTCAAGACCAAGGGTTAAACAAAATCCAACAGTACCCTGAAAGCAAGCCAGCAAAGGGTAGTAAAAAGAAACAAAACGACAATGTCGAGAGGAAAAAAGTTGCTAAAAAAACATTATGCAAACAGTATAAGATGAACGGGACAATCTTTGAGCCTATGCTTGAGGATCCTTTCAAGGATAACAAGGGAGATAAAAAGATACCGAACAGTTTGAGTGGTAAGCTCTGCTGTTTGATAACCCAAGCATTGTCAGCGGCCAAAAATTGTGCCGAACAGCCTTTTCTTGTTTTCTCCCAGAAAAGGCAATCTCTCACTGACTGACCAAAAAATATGATGCTGAACAATTAAGTACGGGGGGAAAAACAAGTGCAAACTAACAATTCTTCCGTCATTATAGAAAAGATTTGGCAAAAACTTCAACTGAAAACATACAAAAAATGGGGGTGAGAGGATGTTTAAATGAAGAACATGGTAACATAGAATTAAGTAAATACTTTAAATAAACACGAAACCTTCACTAGCTGCATAAAGGAACCATTGAAACCCCGTCCTCTGGATCGGACTCATCAGGGAGACACGGATGTTTGTGTTTGTGCTCTTGGCGTCAGAGGGCACACCGCAATCCATAATTCTGTGGTGTTCTCAACACCAAGGGTTCAAACATGAAAACCATCAGTACCCCCAAAAACACAGCAAAGCCCTAGTAAAATGAAACAAAAACAACAATGTGGAGGAACAAAGTTGCTGAAAAACGACAAACATTATGCAAACAGTATAAAATGTAGGGACAATGCTTGAGGATCCATTCAAGGATACAAGGGAGATCAAAAAATATGAAACAGTCTGAGTGGTCAGCCTGCTGTCATTAACCCAACCATTGCGCGCTAAAAATTGGCAGAACAGCCTTACTTGGACCCTAAAGTGCGATCTCCCACGATTGACCATCAATAAAGCTGAACAATACGTAGTGGGGAAAACAAGTGCAGGCTAACAATTCTTCCCCTCATTTAGTAAAATTTGGCAAAGAATTTTAACCCTTAAAAACAACACAAAACCAACAACAACAAAAACACCAAAAAAGGGGGGGGGGGGTTAGATGAAAGCAAATTTGGGAACAATAGAATTAAGTAAATATATTACAAATATGAGAAACCTTCACAGCTGCAAAAGCGAACCATTGAAATCCTTTTAAAAGGTAGAATTAAATTTCCTTTTCCTTGGCCTTTTTGTCCGTTGGATCGAACTCATCAGGGAGATACGGCGATTGTGTTGGTGCTCTTGGTGTCAAATAGAGACACACCACAGTCCATAATTCTGTGGTGTTCCCACCACCAAGGGTTAAAAATGAATCCAACAGTACCCGAAAGCAGCCAGCAAAGCTAGTAAAAAGAAACAAAAGTGTGGAGAGGTAAAAACGTTGCTGAAAAACTAAAAAATTATGCAAACAGTTTAAAATGTAGGGGACAATCTTTGAGCCTATGCTTGTGGACCATCCAAGGATACACACACACACACACACACACACACACACACACACCCCAACACACACACACACACACACACACACACACACACACACACACCACACACAAACATATATATATATAGCAAATAATAAATTCAAGGATAAGTAACCAAGCACCATTTCTGCAACTTACAGAGCAGTTCTTGCAATGACTGCAAGAAATATTCAATTATAAAACAAACCTTGCTCTATGTTTTTAGATTGAAGAAATAGGAGTAAGCCTTCATATCTGCAGTGGTATTAATTTACTTAACTAACATCATGTGCTTGAGATGGTTTATGGGGAATAATAAAATGCTTCTCAAAATGAGCCTTCAGAAGCTATAGTCTCCAAGGGGAAGAAATCTCCAAGGGGGAGAAAACTCACCAACATATAACTCCTGGTCAGATACCGGTATTTTCAAAACCTGATTGTTTCCCCCCCAGTGACCGGGGAAAAGTGGTAACTTGATCCTCTGTTTTCGGTTTTAAGAAGAGAATGCTATCCCATGATTTTTGTTTGTTTCTTAGGTGGCCCCTTTTGGGTTTGGGTTTTTGAAAACTCAACAAACATACTACGTATTGCACACCACCCCTTTTTCTGGGATAGATTCTTCTTAAAAACCGAAACAGAGGAGTCAAGTTACCACTTTCGCGGTCACTGGGGAGAAACAATCAGGTTTCAAAAATACCGGTATCTGACCAGGGTTATAGGGTTAGTGAGTTTCCTCCCCATTGGAGATTGTCTTCCCCTTGAAGCTATAAGCTTGCTGAAGGCTCATTTTGGAAAGCATTTATTATTCCCCCTTCACCTCTCAAGCACATACTGTTAGTTAAGTAGAATTAATACCACGCAGATATGAATGCTTATCTCCCCCTATTCTTCAATCTGAGACATAAGAGCAAGTTTTGGTTTATAATTGATATATATATTATATATATATATATATTATATATATATATTCAATTATAAACCAAAATTATATATAATATATATATATATGTGTGTGTGTGTGTGTAGAAAGAAAATCTGGAGAGCGTGGCAGCAGAGAGTCCTCAGAAGAAAAACCCCCTTCAAGCAAGTGTTTTTGGCCCCATCTCCTGACACTCTAGGGGGTTGGGCCACAAACCCCGGGTTTATGACTCCGGATGTCCCTCTGCTGCCCCTTTTTTCCCCATCTTGGGACGAGCCCTGGTGGGATTCGAACCCTTTACCCTTGGACATGCTCATTTCTACTTAATGACTCGGCTTTAACCACTGAGCCACAGGGACAACTGATATTTGTAGGGAAATTAAGCCTTATGAAGTTCACTTTTGTTCCTCCTTGACCAGATCCAGCTTGAACACCTCTCTGCCGCTTCTACCCTTGCTTTCAGGGCTCTGGTTTTTTCCTTCCTGCAAATGAGAGCTGTTTCATGAGGCTGTATGCAGACGTTCCTACAAATCCCTAGCTCCAATTTCTGCAGTGAGGACTTTGACCTGATAGCCTTCTTTCCTCAGGCTGTTTGCCAGATCAGCATAATTTTCAGTCTTGTAGATTTGAGCTGCCCCCATTCTGTTCTCATATGGCCCCCGTGAAACTCGATCATGATCAGCTGCTTGGTTGACTTAGAGTGGACTACTATGTCTGGTTTTCATGCCCCTCTTGCTGATGATCTCTGGGTGACTCTTCCATTTTTGGGAGGTCTGCAGTGCACTCCCAGTCATCTGCCCATCCACAGACTCTGCTGCATGTTCGAGTGGCACTGTTGTTCTTGGCCATGATTTGCTGCCTCCTGCCGTGAAAAAATGTTGGTGTGTTTTTGGAGTCCTGTTTTCTCCTTTTGTATGTTGGTTTATAGCCCAGACTTTGTAAATCTCTTTGACAGGGTTGGCCCCCATTTGTACCTCCGTTACCTTCCTTTTTATATTATATTTTAAATATAATATATTATATAATAATTATATATATTTATTTAATTATATTGAATTATAAACAAAAGCTTGCTCTTATTTTAACTGAAGAAATAGGGGGGGATACGATTCAATTGCAGTGGTAAATTTGCCAAACTAACATAGTGCTTAGGGGGGAAGGGGGAAAAAAAAAAAAATGCTTCTCAAAAGACCCTTCAGAAAGTTAATTTTTCCCCAAAGGGGGGGAGAGAGAATCCCCAAATGGGGAGGGAAACCCCCTAACTATAATCCGGTCATATACCATTTTCAAAACTTGGTTTTTTTCCCTCATGACCGGGGAAAAGGTAATTTGACTCCCCCTTTTTTTGTTTTAAAAAAAATGCAATCCCCGAAAAGGGTGGTGTGCAATCCGTAGCTGTTTGTTGGTTTTCAAAAAAACCCAACCAAAGGTGCCCTCCTAAAAGCAAAGAAAATCATAAAAGCAAAACAAGCTACATTTTTTTGTGAAAAGTAGAAAATATATAAAGTATCCCCTAAGACCCCAAATGCTGAGGGGCCCGTTCTTATATATATAATATATATATATATAAATATTTTGTGTGGTTGTGTGTGTGGTGGTGTGTGTGTGTGTGTGTGGTGTGTGGTGTGGTGTGTGTGTGTGTGTGTGTGTGGTTGGTGTGTGTGGTTGTGTGGGGTGTGTGTTTTAAGCACAAAGCTCGATGTATTCGCGAACCCTAAAATTTTGAAAGGAATTTCTGGTAAAATTTGTAGTAATTTTCCAAACAGACAGCGGGCAATTTACGAGGTAAACAAAAACCCTCAGAAAGTATCTTTTAAATAAGAGTGGGGTTCATGGTAATTCAGGAAAATTTTGAAAAAAAAAATTGGCGGTGCAAACCTCTTTCCTTTTATGGAAAAAAGGAAAAAACCCCCACAGATTCAATGAAGAGCTGGACAATACGTAACAATTTTAATTCTATCTTTATTTCCCAAAAATCTAGATTGGGTAGCTTTATACAAAAAATTAAAATTAAGCTGTTTTGTACTTCTTTTGTTAACAGTTAAAATTCATCTTTTGTTTTGTGTGGAAGTAAATCGCGACAAATCATAGCATGTTGTCGTCAGATTCTCTGTCCCCTGAAAGGTCATGAGAGTAACTGCATCCTGAAAAAACAGTGGAAGAAAAAAAAGGGGGCAAGTAAGTTAGAGAAAGATCCAGCTGTCTTTGAGCTGAAATAGAGCCCGGAAAAACCCTTTAACTCAAAAGTGATTAATGTCAAAATAAAACACAGTGGAAATCTCGACTGCAAGAAAAAAAAGTCTGGAAAAAACCCCGCCCCCGGGGCGAATGGTTAGGTGGGGGCTCCGGCTGGGGGGTCGGGGGTTCAATCCCATAAAGGGCATGTGGGTTTTTTCTGCCCCGACCGGCCCCCTACCAGAGTTGATTTTGTGCGGACTCAGGGGGAAACTGGGACCACACAGTCGATTTCACCCACTTAATGGATGCTTTCGGAGTGTGTAAAAATTTCCTGACCAACGCGCAGTGCCTGTATCTCTGGGCCGGGTTACGCCGGGTATATTATAAAGGAAGCTAGAGTACAGCCCTTCATGTAGTTCAACGAAAGGAAATCCGTAGCACATTTTAAATTTCCCCTTTCCCCATTGATCAGATTAAAAATAAAAGTCTCAATTTTTGGGGCCCCTTCTGCCTGCTCTCGGGTGACCTCAATTTCGATGCCCTCCCACGTTTTGGGCCTTGGTTTGTTTCCCGTCGGGGTCACGGTATGGGCGCCAGGGCTGTCGTTGGCGGACGTGGTGGGGCCCCCGGGGGAAGTCACTCACCGGCTCCCCGGGCTAAGCAATTATTGTCGTCGGGGGGCTTAGTAGGTGGTGTCCTGCGATGTTGATCAGAAAAAGGCGCCACTGAAAACCCCGAAGTGATCGGGAGCAGGGCGTGTCTCCTCGGTGGGTTTCCTCTTGAGACTTGCATTGACTGTCCCTGTGGATTGCTGGTGCCGGGGCTGCGGCGGGGCCAGCCGGGGCCGCTGTGGACGGGGGTCGGAAGAGCGGCGTGGTGCACTGCCTTAAGGTGAAGCAAAAAAAAAAAAAAAAAAAAACTGGGAAAAAAAAATGATACCAAATGCTAATGCTCCTGTACGATATAAAAATGTCATGATATGGTGGAAAACCACCTTTTCTTTCGAGAATACAAACACAATCGATGGAAAAGTAGGTTTTCCAAAAAGATATTGAAAAAAAGATACTGAAAGGGGAAGAAGAAAAATCATTGAGCAATGACCTTCTTTAAGTAACAGTAACAAAAACTGTCCATGGGAGAGATTCCTGAACCTTTGAAAAGACGAGAAAAATGATACTTTTTTTTTAATTGACGAGATCCGCGGGATCAAGTTACAGAACGTAAACATGGAAAAAAATTTTTGATCAAGTAGAAGATTGAATTTTTGAGTGGGGAAATCATTCCCTTTAAACCTCGGACAGTTTGGGCATTTTTTTGGTTAGGTCGAAACAACCCTAAAAAAAATAAATGGATAAATATTGATGTTACTTTTGGCTTCTAGTAGAAAACTTTTTTTTTTAAATCCTTACTCATAAAATCTGTTTCTGTTATAAGGATTAAATTTTGTGTTTTTTTGGTATCTAGTAGTAAAATTTTTTGAAATCCATTCTAAATTATGTTTCTGTGTGTTCTTTGGGCTTGGGGGGCATTTGAAAAATTGCTTTTAAAAATGATGAATATGATAAAAATTAAGTTAAAATTTTCCTTACTTTTAAAATAAATTTATAATTATGTCAGTCTGTGAATCAGTTGTTTTTTGGAAGTTTAAAAGCGATCGTTTTTTTCTTTTAAATTTGTCTGTCCATAATTGATGAAAAAATTCACATGTGAAATTTATTTTCTTTTTCACTTGTAAAGGTAGAATTTAGCCGCCGATAATGCCCAACACTGAATCAGGTCTAAAACCTTGTATTCCCAAAAAAGCTTTTTTTTTTATTAAAAAAAAATTTTGTCACGCAGAATGATGAGGTCGCCTGAGTGACACATGTGGAATGTGGCCCCCTCCTTGCCCGGGTTGGCAGTGGCCATGAAATGGGGGGGGGATTCCTGCCGGTACTATGCTTACCTGTCAACTCTTGGGGTGGGGGAAGGAGGAGAAAAATTTGACACGCCGGAAAAGTGGGTTTTCGGGTAAAGAATTTCGTGAAACTGGAGTTCTTCGATGTGAGTGGGGAATTCCCTGCATGTGAGGCTGTCTTGGAGTTTTCCCAGGGGGAATTTGGAGTGTCCGTGTGTCTGCAAGTCATACGAATTGAGGCGTTTTCCCGAAAATTGGGGTTTGGCCCCGTCTCAAGTTGTTCTGCGTTGGGGGAGGGTTCGGGTCTGCCCCCGACCGACTTCTGAAGGGTTTGGCACCGAGTTTTGCTGTCGGTGTTTCGGTGTTCGCGGGGGTTTTGCATTCCAGGGGGGTTGCTGTTGGCAGTGTCCGGCGCTGGGGGTGTCGTCCCTTGTGTGTTCCTGTTTTGTCCAAAATTACGTGAAAGTACGGGAAAATTTGGAGGGGTGTAAACGGAGGGGCAAATCATTATTTCATAAAAATTTTGATTTTGGTCCCCAAAATGGGGGTTTTTTTTTTTTTTATTCGCAAATTTCTTTCTATACAGTTCGACTGAAAGAAAAAAATTTAAAGCGCGGGAAATTTGAAGAGAAAAAAAGATATAACTTTAAACTTAAAAACAAAAAACGTACAGTGGGGAAAAATAATGTGCGTTTTTGTTTTACATTGATGCAGATGGTGGATTTTTACACATATTGATTGCTAAACATTGTTTGGGTTGGTGTGGGGGGCAGAAATATTTTTTTAAAGTTTGGTAAAGATTGGTTTTTTCTGAGAGTGTCATTGGTTCGGGAAATAGCGATGGTAATAAAAAGGTGTTTAGAATTGGAATTGTGCCCCAGAATCGTTTGGTGTTGTATATTATATGGTTCTTGTTTTTTCTCGGGGTGCGCCATATTTAAAAAGTTTTTTTCCCCGCTTGGGTGTCAGTGGCAATATTTTGGGAAAAGTATAGCAAGATCGGAATCCGTCGAGCTACGTAATTGGGGTTTTTGTCCAGCACTTGTAATTCTGTTAAAAGTTTGCTGGATTTTTGTTGTGCGTGCTAGGAAATTGGTACCCGGGGTTTAATTTCTACTATTTTGGGTTTTTCTTGAATTGCTTGATGTTTTTATTAAGCATGTTACCAGGTAATAGATCCCGAATTGTGACCCGGACTGGTGGTCACTAACGGTCGGTTTTTGTTTGGGTGAAAATGATTTTGATCTAGTGAATCATTGTGTCTTTGGGGACCCGATGGGAACTGAAGTGGGGAATTTAACTCGACAGTAAATCACTATTATGAAGGATCGGTTACAATTATGTTTGTGGCCCTTGATGGAAGTGGAATCAAAGAAGTTGGGTTTTAAATGTAATGGAAAATTTTCGTGAAGAGAATTTTGATGTCAAGGTGGCTGGTTTTATGGGCAGGTTTAAAATTCCCAAACCTGTCACCTTTGGGTTGTGCGTTCATCTCAGGAGTATTTTGTGAGTCAAATTAATGCTAAAAAAAATGAAAACACTCAGAACCGTTTATTTAATAAACAGCAAAAAAACTTTATTCTTCTTGTGTAAGACTTTTTCCTTTTTCACAGGTTTCCCGGCGATTTTCTTTCCCTTCCCTACACACAACCCGTGAGGTGGCCTCTGGGGGTTGGGGGGTTGTCACCCCCCCTCCCCCTGCACTGTCCCCCTGCCCATTCTCGGGGTGGGGAACACTTGGACCCGGGGGGTGGTTTCCCGGTCTGGACGCCACCTTGCTTCTCAGTCCGGTGTTGCATTTCCCTCCGACTTCAGCTCTATCTTTTCTTTGGGGGGGGCAAGCATCTCGGGGCCACAGCGAAAATTTATCTCGTGTGATTTATGGTGTAGAGGGTCCCGGGTAGGAAAAGGGACCGGATCTTGACTTCCGATTTTTCCCAGCTGTTCGCTCAAGCGCTTCAGTTGGCTTGTTTTTTTTTTGGTGGTAATTGACCGAGGGCGTCGTGATCAGGACAGACGCTTGTGGTTATTTGGAAAAAACACTTATGTATTGCGGTTTATTTTTTTTTTTTTTGGGGGGGGTGGGGGGTGGGGTGGGGTGGGGGGTTTTTCTTGCGTGGTAAAGTCCCGCGGGGACTTTGAGTAGATATGAAAGTAAAAACATTGGTTTCGGGGGTCCTTGAAAAATTTTGTTTTTGTTTTTTTTGGGGGTTTTGGGAGTTTGGGGTGTAGGTGTCTGACCCCGGGTAATAAAAAATTAGTAAAGGAATCAGTTGGGAAAAACATCGCGGGGGCATCTCAGGTTTCTTGAAATAACCTGTTTGATATTTCAGCCGGGGGTTTCCAGGTGATTAATATTAACCTTGTCCCTTCGGGTATTGTGAGATGCGTGTGTGTGTGTGTGTTGTGTGTGTGTTGTGTGTGTGGGTTTGTGGTGTGTGTGTGTTGGAAGGAAATTCTGTTTTACGTCTCTAAACCATATAGGTGATTGCAGACGTCTAATAACATATTTTTTAAAAATTTTTGATATTTTATAAAAAAAAAGGGGGACGTTGGTTACGGGAACAAAAATAAAGATAGATGAATTGTAGGACAGTAATAGAAAATTAGAAAAAAAATAACAAAAATAATCAACTTACGTTTATGTTTAAAAAAATGTTCCTTAATGGGACTTCCCCAAAAAGGGTTTACTCGTTAATTTAACAAAGAAAAAAGAAACGAATCTAAAAATAAAACACATTAACAGGCCCTGCAGCATGGTATAACCCCATTAAAAAAGGGTTTCGTTATTCACAACCCCAAAAATCACATGTTAAACTGAAAGATCCCAGCATACGCATTAACAGTCTGGAAATACGGTTCGGGGGAATTACATAAAAGTCTAAAAGTAGGCTAAAAACCCGGTCGGTAATTGACAAAAAGTTTGACGGGTTTTTGCTGACGATTTTTTTGTGGGGAACTGTATTGACCCCAAAATCCTCTCGATTATATGATTAATTTCCTGTATGATAAAGGAAAATAAACCTTAATATACCAAATATATTCTTTGCTCCCCTTTTTGTGCTTATTGCTTGATCATTAAAAACGAAGAGGTGTGCGAGGGAAACCCCAAAAAATACAACTTATACCTTTCTGTAAAGAATGAAACATGTTTTAATCTCAAAAATATTTCCCTCTTTGTAAATTTTCAAAACAATACAAACTTTTTAATACTGACTGTAATCAACACAAAACAGGATATTAAATATTGAGACTGGAAAGGGAAAATTAAAAATAATTTAATCCATCAGGACAGAACTATTCAGCTGTAAATAGGGAATGACCCTTACCAAAATAAATGATTTTTCAGTTTTGAAATTTGGGAATTACAAACCCAGATCCCGCCTCCTCACAAGAACTGAGCCGTCGTGTATATTTAAAATAGTTAGTAAACTTTTCTTCCAGTCAATTTGACAGATGTCTAAAAATCGGCGAAATCGTTTATTTAAAAAAAAAAATTTTAAAACTGTTATTCCGTTGTTCCCAAGGGGGGTCCCGGCGGAACCGTACGCGGGCGCTACCCGTATGGGTCAATCTTTGGAATTAAAAAAACGTCTGAAACATATGAACGAAGGTTTAAATTTGAATTTTTCTGGCATTTTTCGAAAAATCAATGTGGGATCGGTATTTAACTCTTAAAGGTCGTCCCCCGCAATCCGTCCCTACTATTTTACAAAACTTTTTTTTCCTTTCTTCTCAAGTGGAAAAAGGGCCCTGTATCTTATAAGCTTCAGGGGACTTAGGTGCACGGGTACACCCAGGGCCAACTTTACATTTTTTCTGTCAATTCTTTGAGTTTTTTAAGCGATCGCGAAGCAAAAAAGAATACTTCCTGTCCGTAAGCAATCTTGATCGTACAAGACTGGTTGAAAATGCAAAAAAAACTTTGGACCCTGTCCCCATGGAGAATGACGAAAATTTTTAAAAATTCAAACTTTTAACTCTTTATAAAATTATCATTATGTTTTTTCAGTTTAGTTTGGTGAAAGTAGGACACCTAAAATTTTACTTCTTTTATAAAAAATTTCCCGTCCTCCCAGAAAGAATTAGGCGGTTACGGGGTTTTTCCCATTTTAAAAGAGAACCAAATGTGTCTTTTCAACAGAAAATTTGAAAGCCATTAAAAGCATATAACTATTTAATTTATCCAGTCGTGCTAAAAAGAGTTTAAATATAATTTATGTGACGTAAATTTTTTTTTTCTTTAAAGAAATTAATCATATTGCATGTCATCAGATTTTGAGCTACCTTGGTATATGATGAAAAACTGATATAAGTCATATAGCATTACATTGAATAACAATGGGGAGATTATAAAACCTTGTGAATTCCCATATTTATAGATCTGAGGATAAAAAGTCACCCCAACTTTGGGTAATTATGTGTCTCCCACTTAAAATGATTTCACATAATTTGTAGCGGCCAGAAGACCAATTTGTTTTAATTTATATAAAAATCGGCTGTCCACACTCTATCGTAACTTTATAAGATCAAAAAAGGAAGAAGGACACTTTTCTTTTAGCAAATGTTTCTTAATTTGGTGTTAGGGTCAGGGGATCAATTGTACTTCGTCCTTTTCTAAATCCCGATTGATGTGAAGAAAATACATCATTTTTATCACAGTAATAGGCCCTTCAAAAAATTTTTTATTTTTTCATGACTTTTTCCCCGAGAGACGTGACTGAAAAAGGGTCTTAGCTAGAGTCTCAGACCCAGGCTTGCCCTTTTAGAAAAGGGTCACAATGACGCTTCCAAAATTTGCGGAAAATTTTCCACATTCCCAACATTTGTTAAAAAATTTATGTAAAAAGGGCTATCCAGTTCTCTGGTAAAAGGTTTTAAAATCGTGTAAGAAATCCCCTCCCCAAAACCCCCGAAACCTTTTTTTTTCCCCAAAAGACGGACAGCATTTTCCCATTCCTGTAAGATATTGATAATTTTTAGTATGTGTTGTTTGGGACAGGATTCTTTGTTATCAGTATTTTTTCTTTCAATCTAAACGACTTTTGTATTTGGGAAAATTCCATACAAATGTTTTAAGTACATAGATTGCAAATTCCTCAGCCCTTTTTTTTGGGGATAGAAATTCTTTATTTTTGTTTTTTTTATTGGGTAATCTTGGGGTTTAATGCCCGATTTCTTCTTTCACCTTATCCACACCTTTTTCAAGTCTTTACAGCAGATACTTATTTGACAGAACTGTGACCAGTACTGCTTTTTTTCTTCCTGTAATCTGTTTTCTTTTATTTTTTTACTGCAATTTCTTTATGAGCTGATCTTTTACTCTTGCACAGGAAATTTTCTAACTTTTAGCCCAAATTAAAAAAGCTAATGTTTTTGTTAACAGCCTCCTCCCAAACCGTTTCCCCCAACATTCCCTGAGAATGTTTCACACCTTTTGGGCCTTTTTTTTGGGAAAAGCTAAAGCAGCAGCCCCCAAGAACGTTTCGAAAGTTTCCAAAAAAAAATGTTAACACCTCACAAATAACCACTCTCAGCTTCCAGTGAGGTAATTTGAAAAATTTCCCAACTGCCTTTTTGAAAAAATTTTTGGGTATAAAAATTAACCACTAACTTAGATCCAAAAGGGTTCTTTAAAAGATAAAAGTATTGGACATGGTCCTTTGTGGGGCATTTGGTGTATCCCATTTTGCTGTTAATCAAAGCAGGGGAAAAAAAAGGGAAGTCAAGCCCGATGCTCTAGATGAGATATGTCTGGGATGCGCGTGTTCTCCCGCGTTAAGCAAAACTAAAGATGATCCACGACAGTTTCCCCGAAAAACAGGGTGAGAAATATTGCAACCGTATCCCAGAAAGGAGCATGAGAATTTAAAAAACGCCACCAAAGATCCCCTTTTTTTTAGAACATTTTGGACGTAACCCCATTAGTATTTTCCCCTCAGGGGGCCCCTTTGGGTAAAAAACTGATCAAAATGTTAAAATTTGATTGTCAAACTTTTGTTTTATAAAGGGTCCGACACATTAACCCTTCTTTTGTAAAAAAAAAGAGGACTAACGTATGTGTAACTAGACCACATTGACATGATAGCTTACTCACTTTATCAGATTCTTTTTCTTTTGATAAACCGGGGGGGTAGTAAACCTTGTAACTTTGGCAACTTCTGTTGAGTGACTTTAGGGACTGAAGGAGAAGACTGATGAAATTACGGAAAGAGCTACACAAATTATCAATATTAGTTGACAAGGAACGGGCTTCCATTGTAGAACCCCACAAATTTTCACATGTGTTGTTCTTTTTCTTCCTGGTCTATGTTAACTTAAATTTAATGGTGGATAAGTATCATATAGGTACGCAGTACAATAACCGATCAAAAAATGCTAAACAGGCGTTACCCCCGAGAATGGGGGGCGGGGGGTGGGGGGGGGAGGTGAGGGGGGGGTGTGCTTTGGAGATTTTTTTTCCTTGTGTGACAGGATAGGTTTTAACTACTTCTTGAATCTTGTATGTGATTGGGGAGACAGGCTATCCCCAAAACCCCCTACTGAAAACTGTTTCACCAAAATGAGATGGGGCCCCATGCTGAACAAAAAAAAAGAGCCCGAGCGGAAAATGGCGATGGGTTTCGCTGTTTTTAAAATCCGTAGGCGTCAGCAGAGAAATGATTGCTGGCATTTTTTTGACTGCCCTTTTGCCAGGAAAATGATGCTGGTCGCCATTTGACAGCGGCTGCCCCTTTTTGAAGGGAGATGAGGTGGGCACCATGTTG
The DNA here is from genome assembly GCA_018398815.1 of Conus ventricosus. Lineage (NCBI taxonomy): Eukaryota > Metazoa > Mollusca > Gastropoda > Neogastropoda > Conidae > Conus > Conus ventricosus. Next base: position 13,760 of record JAFLJL010003875.1, read on the forward strand.
ACCGGGAGCTTCTTGAAGGGAGAGAGTGCGGTCGCCATGTTGACCCGGATGACTTTTTGAAGGGGGATATGCTGGTCGCCATGTTTACCACGGGTGATTCTTTTAAGGGGGATGAGGTGGTCGCCATTTTGACCAGCGGATGACTTTTTTAAGGAGTGGGCGGCCCATGTTACCGCGGATGACTTTTTGAAGGGAAAATGAGTGTGGTCGCCCTGTTGACCACGGGTCTTTTGAAGGGAGATAGTGCTGGGCGCCATTTTCCAGCGCATGACTTTTGAAAGGGGGATATGCTGGGCCTGGACCACGGAGATTTTTTAAGGGAGATGAGTGCTGGTCGCCATGTTGCCGGGATGACTTTTTTAAGGGGTGAGTGCTGGTCGCCTGTTGACCAGCGGGTGACTTTTTGAAAGGGAATGAGTGCGGTCGCCATTTTTGCCCGCAGATGGGGCTTCAGGGGAAGGGGGATGGAATGTTATAAAGCCTTAGTTTGAGTTTAAACGGAAAAGAACTTTACAGAGTTTGTGTAGATTGATGTGTGTGTGTGTGTGTGTGTGTGTGGTGTGTGTGTGTGGTGTGTGTGTGTGTGTGTGGTGTGTGTGGTGTGTGTGGTGTCCCCCTGAGGAAGGGCATTATTATGAATGTGCACACTTTTACTTCACTGTGTGTATTTGGGTGTAGAGATCTTTGGGGTTTTTTTCTCCATTCTGTTGGGGAGAAAGGGTTGTGTGAATGAAAAAAAGCCTTCTGTTTGTGCACCTATTTTCCCCTGTCTGTGTGTTTGTTTTTGTGGGTTTGTACTCTCAGGTAAAAAGGGGGGGGGGTGGTTATAAAGGGGGTATACTCATACATATATCCCTGTTACTGCTTACACAGGGGCAATGTTTCTAAATACATTTATCTTATTTTTTGTTTGAAATGTTCCCCCAAAGCATTAAAAATATCTACATTTCGAGAACATAATATGTTCTATTCTGTTCCAAACATGCTGCCCAAATCTATTTTTATACTAGAAATGACACCATGCACATCAACACTACAAGAGTTAGGAGGATTTTGTGTATTCATCTAATCTGAAACAATTTAAACTTTGTTTTTTTAAATCTTTTTGTATCAGTATAAACCGTCCGGACCTGTGACGTCACGCGAGTACCCGAAATATTTTCCTTGCAGTAATCAAAACGCGTAAGCATTCCAGCACTGGATCTGCTACTACTGGACAGGAAAGCATTGTGCTGTCGCTGACTGTATGGGGGAGAATGACATCAGTCTACATCAGTTTTTAGTTGACGAGCACATCTAAAGCAGGAATAGATTGTTCTAACACAAACAAATGAGAATGGATTGGGTTTTTTTATTCACACACACACGCACGCACGCACGCACGCACGCACGCACGCACGCACGCACGCACGCACGCACGACCCCACACACACACACACACACACACACACACACACACACAGATGTGTTTAGGTGGGTACAATTATGTCGAGCCCGTGTCTGTGTGACGTGAAAAAAGAAAACGAATTTAGCATGGTTACTAACTTAGTTTTAGAATGTATAAAGTACGATGTATTATTCGGTGGGCTGAAACAGAGAAACTATATATCATCCATAAATTATGATACTCAGTTGGTCCACAGCTTCTGCCCGTTTATTTCTCCGAAGCTGCTTAACATGTTCACAAAATTACAAGAGGTCGGTTTTTTTTATACTGGAGCGAACGATTCCAAGTACAATTTCTCCAAAACATTAAAAACGTCTTTGTCTCGACTAGATCCATCTGAAGGTGTGTAGTTTATCGCTGTTTGAAGTCACAGAAAAGTCGATTCTAACCTCACATTCAGATCCAAACGTGTTTCGCCAAAGTGCAAACCCAGATTTAATCGAAAGATAAGAAAATCCAACGAAATCAATTTAGTTTCTCAGCACACCAGTATCCACATGAAACTTGTGCTATCGTGTCATTTGAACGCTTTTTGTTAAGACAGTTGTCGATGATTTTAGATGTTGTTCTCTCCAAAGGCCACCTGAAAAGTTCGAGGGGTTCAGAGTTATATGGAAGTGTCTATATGCGATGTCTGTACCATTCATGCAACCAATTCGTCCATTTATTTCAGCGTCTGCCTCATTGACTGTAATCCTAAGCCCATTGTCTTGCCACAATCAAGGATTGTTCCCCTGAAACATTGACTGTAGGTGCAGAAAGAAAGTGGGGAATTATTGCTTTAATCAATTAATTTCTGGCTTTATATGAATGTTTTTTAAACTCCGTTCTCTGGAGTTGTTAATTCTTTCGTAGATAAGCACATACAGACAAAATCGCGAAGCATCAAGGTTTTCCCTACACGATTTATCTGATTTGAAGTTATCTTCAATTAGATAAGAAAGTTCATTAAGTGTTCCAATAGTTCGTGCGTGTTATCGTTGTTGGTGAAAGAAGTGCTTTGCCACCCAAATGAAAACGTTTAGAAGAGACATTTGCTACCGATTCCAGATATGCTTAACATGTAATGTAGTTCAAACTCTCTGTCTTTCTACAAAGCATCTCTATGAAAATAACCCTCTTCAACTATCAATAGCAGTTCTTCCTTCCCCTTCCCTTGCCCATCAGATTGATTCTGCGACATGTGTGTGTGTGTGTGTGTGTGTTTGTGTGTGTGTGGTGTGTGTGTGTGTGTTTTGTGTGTGTGTGTGTGTGTGTGTGTGTGTGTGTGTGTGTGCATGGGTGGGTGGTGTCGATATGCACCCTTGTTTGTAGGTGCATGGTACGTATTGCAATATTCATCTTCTTCTTGGTTTTATTTATGTTTTCTTTAACCTTTTCCGTATTTGTAAGGCTTAGGGGTTTATAGTGGAAGATTAAGCACCATAAATATTGATATTATTAAATTTTTAATATTATTATTATTAATGGTTCTTGGCTGCCTTCAAAATAACGTCTACTCTCAACAAAACAATACAGGAGATATTAACAGCCCACTTATATCCCAACATCTAGACTGATTTAGTCTTTTGTGCATTCGTATATATAAACCTCATTGAAAAATCATGGAGATCCTTCTTCAACATTTCTGGCATGTTCCCTGGGACATGATACTTCTCGACAAAACCCCTTTGTGGAACTTATACAGACTCGTTTGAGACACCCCACGTTGAGGTCTTTTTTCTCTTTACCACTACCTTTCTGTATTTTCTCTCAATCATAGCTGTACGTTCTACAAAGCCAGACACACTCTGGGATGCTCAACTGCATCGACTGACAGTGCCAAAGTGCTCTTTGTCCTTGAGGTACTAAGCCGGCCTAAGTGAAGAGTTTCTCCTCAAGTTTAAGAAGGGATACTGGACTGAACTCATTGGTGTAACTCAGATTCTGCTTTTTTGGAGTATACACCGCATTACCTGCCTTCGACTTGACAGTGATTTCAAGTTCTTCCATTCTGATTCTATCAGTTTGTGAACCACGGAGGACATTGGAATAGTTCTTATACAACACTATTTCTTTTATTCTATTTTCTGTTGAGTTGTCCCCGAAAG
>JAFLJL010003876.1:0-10000 GCA_018398815.1 Conus ventricosus
GGGGAAACCAATAACTTCATAGAAAATAATCAATTTTTAATTCAACTTGACCCCCAGCCCCCATCCCACTACACAACACACAAACTGTATCATACAACAATTAAAACATCAGAAAATTTTCAAAATCCATCCCCTTTTCCCTTCATATTCTTACTTGCCAAAAAGAAAAATTTTCCCTATTCTTTTTGCACCTTAACCTTAAAGAAAAAAAAAAACCCAAACTTCCCACTTTCCGGGTTTGATGTCAATTTCTCTCATCCTTTACACCACGACTAACTGCCACACGTTTTCCCCCTTTGGGCCAACCCCAGTTGGGGGCCCCGGCAAGAACTTGAGTCGCACCCTAAAACCCCGAGTCTCCCGACTCCCCGACTTCGCCCTCTCCACGGAAAGGGCTCCTTCGGCCCACCCACGGGTTTTCCGGGCTGAAAACACCCCCCGTTGCGGGCACTCCCTGCCCTGCTCCAACCGGGCTGCCGTGCTGCACCCCCCCCGGGGGGGTTTTTTTTTTTTTTGGGGGGGGGGGGGGGGGTTTCCCTGCTTTACGTCCCCACCCAGAGAAAAACAAGGGCACAGCTAACCTCGCTTCACCGTATTTTCTTGACCCCAGCAAGACGGGCATTTTTCCCTTAATGAGTCACACACTCCCGGGTTTTCCAAGCATTTATATTCATTCTCAAACAAGGAAAACCCGATTTTTAAAGGCTCAACCAATGGAATCAGGGGCAAAAACCACACTCACACGACTTTACCAATAAATCCCCAAGTTATTTTTTTTCCACCAATGGATCACATCCCTACACATACACACCATACAACAGCGTAGCCTAACCAAGACTTGGGTACCAGTGGTTAAAACATAACCTCCTATTCAAACTCAATTTCGATTCCCCCCAAGCTACCCATTGATAACACCTGGGCTTTTCCCACCCGCCATGACGAGCTTCAAGTTTTACTACCTTAAAAGATAACAAGGGGCAAAAACACTCAATAGCCGAAGCCCTTCCCTTTATTCCCAGAACAGGGGGGAAATGATTGGGCGCGTACCTGCCCCCAGGCTGAGGACCCCACCCGACGGCACCTGACACGATCGCCCTTCCCTTCAGGCCACTGGGAACCCCTGAATACCCGGCATGGCGGGCTGGGCACTCCCCTACCCAGGGCCGCAGGTCGGCAACTCCTTTTCACAACCCTCGGACATGCGAAAAAACTTTCCCCCCTTTTTCAGTATACGACTCGGGTATTCCCCTCCGGGGAGCCTGAGTTCGCACACTTGAAGAACCCAAGGAACTTGCTCTCAACAACAGCAAAACACCCTTAATTTGCCAAAAGCTCGAGAACATTCGGCCGATTCATGACACGCACCAATTTGACTCGACGCAGAGGCGAATTAAATAGCTCATTTAACAAAAAATGTTTCAGCACAGTCTAACATGAAGACAGAAAACAGAATTTACATTTGGGCCCTAATTCTACTTTTCTTGAAAGAAGAGAGAGAGAGAGAGAGAGAGAGAGAGAGAGAGAGAGAGAGAGAGAGAGAGAGAGAGAACACTTTCCTCTCAAACTGTTATACAACGTTTAAAATCTGAACTCAAGAAAAATTTATAACATTCTTTTCCCCACACTCAAACCACGGAAGCTTATTTTGATATTGACGTACCAGTTAAATAAAAGAACGACATAAACAAATATATTATAGCATGCCAAGTTAAATGTCACATTGACGAAAATCATCCTAATCATATGAAAGCATATACAATGGACCAGTTCAAAAAAAACGGCAGGATTAGGTACCTCATACCCGATTGAAAATAGAGAACTCGTTTTTATTCTGGTGCGAACAAATCGATTTTTACAGCTAAATCACAGCGATTTCAATGTGTGTGCGCGCGCAGCGTGCGTTTTGTGTGTGTGTGTGTGGTTTTGTGTGTGTGTGTGTGTGTGTGTTGTGTTGTGGGGGTGTGCGGCGTGTGTGTGTGGTGTGTGTGCGTGTGTGTGTGTGTGTGGTGTGTTGTGTGTGTGTGGTGTGGTGTGGTGTGTGTGAGTGTGTGTTGGTTTCTGTGTGTTATGTGTGCGTGCGTGCGTTAGTGGGGTCGTGCATGTGTGCTGCGTGCGTGCATGCGGAAATGTGTGTATATGTGCGTTTCGTGCGTGTGTGGTGTGTGTGTGTGTGTGTGGGGGGGGGGGGTGTGTGTGGGGAGAGAGAGAAGAGAAAGAGAAGAGAGAAGAGAGAGAGAGAGAGAGAGAGAGAGAGAGAGAGGACCTCTGTATTTGTCTTGTTTCTCTTTCTTTATTTCGGACTGATTTCACCCCCAATATAAAAGACTGAGAGGGAGGGGGAGAGAGAGGAGAGTGTCATGTAGACGTAGCCTCACATCAAGGCATGTGACGCTCCATCGCATGTAGTTAATGATAGAATCTTTTCCCCCGTGCCACAACTAAAGAAGAATATCATGTGGCTTGACTAGTGTAGGGCGTCCCCAAAATAATTGTGAGTATGAACTCATTCAAGGAACAAATGTGGCAATTGGTGAAAGTGACCACTGAGTGATAGTTTAACAAGGCTGGTAAGGTAAGGTGCTGGTCATGTGTTTGAACACTGAGTATGCACTCACTAGGGAAAAGGGAGGAAAGAGCAGTTTTAACCCAGCAGATGCTAGAGACTCGAACCTGTCAGGACGGTGGTCCTCTCTGCGACCATCATTACCAGGTGAGCGATAAAGGGGGGAAAGCTACAGGGGATAACTTAAAGAAAAGAAAGAAAGAATTCATATGTTGAATTGAGAAGCGGGTTACTTACACGAACCTTATTCGTGTTTCAGCCCTTCACCCTTTACCCTTCGCCCTTCACCCTTCATCTTTCACCCCGTAGGTGGTTGAAGATGCCATGGTGTGGGGAACACACTGAGTTCACCCACCGGGGAAACCAACTCCAGGGAGAGGAGTTGAAGCTCGCGTTTTCCTCAGAGACAGAAGAAGTCGCGGAAGAGAATCGAGACTCGTAACTCCAGGACGGGAAAAATTCGAGGGGCAGTATATTTTTCCCAGAGAGACATGGAATTGAGAAAGCAGGGGAGCTTTTTCTTGAGGCAGGCAGGTCCTCATGATTACGGGAGTTATGTATTCTCCTGGTTCGGTTTTTTTTGGGATAACGGAATTGAAGGCCATAGCTTTAAAAGCGGAACTAGGTTATTTTATCTCTGGGTGTGGGGAGAGATACATGTGTGAAGATTGATTTGTCTCCGGTGTGAGGAGAGATACATGTGTGAAATTGATTTGTCTCTCGGTGGAGGAGAGAACATGTGTGCAGATTTATTTGTCTCTCAGTGTGGAGAAGATACAGTTGTAAACTCTGTTTACAAGTGGTTGATGATTTAGTAAATTGTTTTCCCCTGAAGGAGAGGGGGAGAAAAAAAAACCATTCGGTAGTGCGCCTTTTGGTTGTTTGGAAAGTTTGGGCGTGTGCGTATGGAGTAAATGCTGTCATGAATGCGGGTATGAAAAAAGTGACAGTGTACAGTGGTGACCCGACTCCAGTTTCACCGGCGTAGCTGCCGTTTTTTTCCCGGGAAAAAAAAAAAAAAAAAAAAAAAAAAAAAGAAAGATTTCTATTTGTGCCCTTGGAGTTTAAAAAAAAAAGGTTTATATTTGTACCCTCAAGGGTTTGAGGAAGGAAAAAAAAGGATTTCTATTTGTGCCCTCAAGGTTGGGGGAAGGAAAAAAAAGAAATTAGTTGATTATTGATTGTGTATAATATTTGCTTTTGTTGTTGTTTTGCTATTTCTATGTGTGGTTAAGGTGGTTGAGATTCTTTTGGTTGCTCTACTCCGTTAAGGTTTTTTTTTTGGTGGGATTTCTTTTGACCCTTCCCCACCTCAGGACCGAAGCCTCACCCCCCTCTTGCTCGAACCGGGCAGCAAGAGGGCAGGGCGTTGAGGAGTTGTTGCCCTTTCCCCCAGAAGATAGAATTTTTGTCCCCTTTCCCAGACTGATAGCCCCAACCCTTCCTGCGTTTAGCAGGGGGACATGGCGTTGGGGATTTCAATATCTTTCCCTTCTCATAAATATCTATTTCTTTCGCTTTCCTATTGTTTCAGTTTGATTTTTCCCCTTGCCCCTCAGGTGGGGGATCAACTTCTCCTCCTCACGCTAATAGTGTAGGTGGTGAGGTTGATTACCGCTCGCCAAATAAACATCTTTATCTTTTGATCATTTTTTTTTGGTGTGGTGCGATTTTTTTTGAGTTTGGGTAAATGTGCATTTATTGATTGATTGTTTAGTATTTGTTTTATTACTGTAGTGTGGTGTATATTGGCAGTGATTTGTTTTTTCCCGTCTCCAGTTTCACGGAGACAGTGACCACTAGGGTGCTGTCTGTGGGCTTCTTTTGCTTTTCTTGATTTCTGCTCACTACCCGGGTCCTGTTATCCTTTCATTTCCTTTTCACCCCCTTTTTCAAAACCTCTTAAACCTTCTCCTCAATAGCTCCTATCTAGTTTTCTTTTAAAACATTTTCATCTTTAGGTAGGATTTTCCACTAGTTTGTGTTTCTTCCCTCTTTTTAATTGTTTGTGATTCCATTGTTTTGTAAATTTAAAATTCATTTTTTGTAAAAGGCGGAAACATTGTTTTTTGTAAATTCTTTTAAAATTTAAAGTAAGAAAGAAAGACTGACAACAAGAACTTTAAGAACTAAAACTTTATAAAGAATTTATTTTCAGAAAACTTTATTGTGTTATTTCCTTTCTTAAGGGAAACAGTTTTGCATTAAACTTCATTTTGTTTTCTAAATTCCAAATTGATATCATTGCAAATTATTTTGGAAAATACATTCCTTGGATTTCATATCTACCCTGTTTAAGTAAGCTGTTTTTTTTTTATTCCGGAAATTGAATTCTGTATTTGTATATACATAATTACGGTTTTTGTGAAACATAACATTATCATATATCGCCTTTTTTTATTCATACTTTGAGATTGTTTGGTGTTTTATATCTGACGATTCTTATGGATGATTTTGATAAATATGTTAAACAAGCGGAACGCTTGGGTTTTTGATGGAGAAAATTTAAACTAACTATGTGCAACAAGCATAGATAGGGCAGACAGGCTAAGACAGAGGGAACTGAAGAAATAGACACAGAGGGAAGCTGAAGAACATAGACTAGAGAGGGAAGAAAATAGACTACAGAGGAAGCTGAAGAAAAATGACCAGAGGGGGAAAAGAAAATAGACTACAGAGGAAGCTGAAGAAATAACTACAAGGAAGCTAAATGGAGAAAAAGATTACAGAGGGAATCTGAAATTGAAGAAAAAAGATTACGAGGGAAGCTGAAGCTGAAAACGTCAATTTAAGTTGAAAACAATTAGAACTAAGACTGATGCTGAAATTAAAAGAATACGGGCATCAAGAGAACCTCCACCAGTTCCACCAGTCGTTTCCGCAGCCGCGCCTAAACCCAAAAAGCGGCATATATTCCAAATTGCCGCCTTTGAGAAAAACGGATGACATGAAGGGTTTTCTTTTCCGATTTGAAAGTCACCAACGTCTTGTGGTTGGCCAAAGGAAAAGTGGACATTGTATATTGCGTCGTTGTTTAAGGGTAGCGCTTTGACATTGTACCACTCACTTGCAGCGAAACAAAATTTAACTTGGGATCAGTTGAAAGAAGAACTCCTCAAGAAATTTCAATGTTCTGCTGATCGTTTCACGAACTTTTTCCGTTCTGTGCGCCCTGAAAAAGGAGAATCGTTTCCGTCTTTTCTGATCCGTATGAGTCATTGTTTGGATCGATGGATCGATTTATCAAAAAACAACAAGACTTTTCAGTCACTGCGAGATCTCCTTCTTAGAGAACAACTTTTCCAAGCGTGACAAAGATCTGGCCACTTTCCTTAAAGAAAGGCAATTTGAAAACGTGGAGGAAATGTTTCAGATGGCTGATCAGTATTGAAATCGCTCACCCAGATAAGGGCGTGGCTAGGAAAGGAAAATTTTTCCCAAATCTTTGAGTCTCTTTGCGTCATGTACTATCCCATCGGGAAACAGGGAAGTTACAGGAAAGGAAATCGTGGGTCATTTTTGAGTCCTCAAGGATATTACCTATCCTAGAACGGACGGGGATCTTCCGGGGTTCGAGTGACTTTCGTCAATACCACACCCCAACCGCCGGAAAGACCCGTTACTCCTCAGCAAAACTTCCGAGTCGTGGACAACGACCACCACTTTGACCTTTCGGGCCAGTTCGTGGACAGAACAGAAGTTCACAAAATCAGTCAGCTGCCGATCAGACAATGCGCTGTTTTTTTTTGTGATGGCAAGTTCCATCTGAAACAGAATTGCCCTTTCAACCGGGTGATTCAAAACCCGCATTAGTCTCCACTGATTGTGAAGAAGGCCTTTTTTTTGACACCAATCAGTCTTTTGATGGACGGGTGTTAGAAAACGGAGCCATCAATGGATTGCAGGCTTCGGTTTTGCGAGCCCACTGGTGCACCACTGCTGGGGAACGGAAATCTTTCGTGCTTCAAGACCATATCTCAACACTGACCAAAGTGTAGGTCTTTGGAGGCAAGATTGAAACGTTTCCGTTGGCGAAAATTTCAGTCGACACACCGTACTACTCCGGATTTCTTACCGCCTGTGTCATTGATAACCCAGTCTGCGACTTGATCTTGGCAATTTGCCGGGTGTCGCTACAGTAAAAGGGTGGTGCTGGGGGAAATCGTTTGTTCCTTGTCTTGTGATACTAATCAAATGTCATAGAGCAGGGAAAGGCTACAAACCCCGCTAAAAGTCTCAAAACGGGATGAACCCCAAATTTACCCCAATGATTTAAAAGAAATGCAGGGAAAAGACGAGACGCTGACGACAATACTTTCTGCTGCTAAACAGACTGTCACTGACGTACAAACGGACAAACCAACGTACATACTGGACTCTGACTTTCCCTCTACAGGTGTGTACCTGGACAGGACAACAGACAATTTGTGGTTTCCAAAACCCTTAGAGAAACAGTACTGCACACGGCTCATGATGCATTGTTCGCTGGTCACTGGGGAAAATCAAAAGAACATTAAAGAGAGTTCTTGATTCTTTTTTTTGGGCCCGGGGTTTCACAAAGGAAGTTACGAAATACGCCGCTCATGTGACATCTGCCAAAAGACATCTCAGAAAGGTCGCGTCCCATGTGCACCTTTGCACAAAATGCCTCTCATTTTCCGTTCCATTTCGGAAGGTAGCTATTGATCTTGTTGGACCGCTACCACTGTCTTCTTCGGGATATCGCTATATCTGACTTTGGTGGTACACAAAAAGGGTATCCAGAAGCGTTTCCACTGAAGAAAATTGATACAGTATCTGTCGCTGAACCCTTACTTGCAATTTTTTCCAGAGTGGGTTTTCCAACGAAATTCTCTCGGATTTGGAACGCAATTCATTTCCGATCTCCTGAGAGAAATTTACAGACTGTTGTCAATCTCTTCCATCTCAACCACGCCATATCACCCCCAATCGAATGGCATGGTTGAACTTTCAATGGAACGTTGAAGTCCATGTTGAGAAAGGTTGCAAGGCAAGAGCCCCATGAAGGGGAACGTTTCGTACCGGCTTTGCTTTTTGCATCCCGGGAAATGCCGAACGAAACGCTGGGATTCTCACCATTTGAGCTTCTTTCGGACACTCACCAAGGGGTCCTTTGGATCTATTGATGCCCAAACAATGGACGGAAAAGAGGGACATACCTGACAGTAAAACTGTTTACCAATACGTTTATAAAACTGCATAACGTTTGAAGGATGCATGTGAGCTTGCTCAACAGTCAGCTGATAAAAAACAGATGTGTAAAAGGGTCTTTGCAACAGAAAAGCAAAGGCACGTTCCTTCGGTGTAGGGGATAAAGTTCTTGTGCTACTAACTGATGAACATAACAACTTCGTGTTATGTGGAAGGGTCCTTTTCAGGTGGTCGAAAACTTTCTGCAGTAAATTATAAGATCAAAAGGGCAAACACTGAGAAGGTATTTCATGTGACATGTTGAAGAAGTATGTTGAACGTACAAATGTTGCCATCAACCATCGTTGAGTGGATAATCCTGTGTCAGAAACTGATGTCAACATGACAGACTTTTCCCCTGATAAATTGACCCAATGTAACGTACAGGGACAGATCAAAGGTTATGAAAACAGCAAATGTAGGAGTGTTAACATCTACCAGTGCAGATGCTGTTGTACCCCTTCCTATTCTGTCTGTTAAAAGGGTGAAACCTATGATGATGTGATTTTGTCGAAGATTTGTCTTCAAGTCAAACAGAACAGCTCAAAGAAATTTGAAAGACTTTCAGGATGTGTTGACAGATACCCCGGTACAGTAACTGGTATGAACCCCATAGTATTCAGTTAACTTCTGAAATACCATGCGAACCAGACCATAACCCCCCCATTTGCAAAAAAGAGGGGGTTGAGAGAGAAATCAATGTAAGCTGGATTAAAGGTGATAGAACCTTCTACATCTCCGTACAGCTCACCAATTGTATTGGGGGACAAACCTGATGGATCGGGCGTTTCTGCATCGTTACAGAAAATGAATAAGATCACTGGTTCGAGCCGAGCCCATCCCAACAATTTAAGAACTTTTGTGTCAGCCCCTTCAGAAGGAAACTATTTTGTGAAAGTAGACTTAACTAAAGGTACTGGCAGATTCCAATGGCTGAAGCTGACAGGGAAAAGACAGCGTTTCAAACACCTTTTGGTCTTTTCCAGTGGAAAGAAAATGCCATTTGGTTTGCAAAATGCCCCAGCTTCTTTCGCCAAATGATGCGAGCCCTGAAAAATCCATGAATGTGGTCAGTCATTTTTTTGATGACATTTTGTTGGCTGCAAAGTCATGGAGTGACCTCCTTTCTAACTTTCGAGCTGTTTTTGGGAGACTCAGGGGTTTTGGTTGACTGCAAGACCCTCAAAAATTCGTGCCGTTTTTCAAACTCTCGAGTTTTTGGGTCACACTATTTCAGTGGGAAAAATGTGCCAGAGGGAAAAAAGTGGAAAAGATTTTATCCTTACACAAACCCACTACAAAGAAACAATTTAGGTCACTCATCGGATTGTTGTCTTACTAAGACGATATGTACCCCCATTGCGGGCCTGACGGCCCCTTTGACTGAACTGACGAAAGGGACGAAAACAAAAGTATTGTGTGGTCTGATGAGTGCCAGAAGGCTTTGGGGTGTGTTCAGAACACCCTCAACTCATTTCCTGTTCTATTGTTAAACCCCCCCTATCAGAAGACTTATTTTAAGAACTGATGCCAGTTCTAAAAAGGGAAAGGGAGCGGGACTGTTGCAGGAAAAAAGTGCTTTGTTTTCATCCATGCAATACGCCAGTAAGATTTCTCAAAGACACAGGAGAAATACTCCACTATTGAAAAGGGGAGTGCTTGGCTATTGTATGGGCATGTGAGAAGTTCGCCAGGTTCTTGACTGGAAGAAAGTTTCAGTTACAGACTGACCATAAGGCCACTGACGTTCTTGAAAACGTCAAAGACTAAGAACAGCAGGTTTTTTAAGAATGGTCTTTGGCATTGCAGGAATTCCAATTACGTTTAACCAGTGCCTGGAACACCCAAAAAGTCATGGCAGATTTGTTGTCACGTGCTGAAATCATGGACAAAAGTAACTGTCTTCAAGGGAAAGACTATTCCTTTTTTGTCTTCTTAATGATTACGGTGTGATCACTTTTTACGGGGCATTGTATGCAAATGACGATTTAAATCAAATGGTATTTATGCTTAATTTGCTTATTGAAGTGACTTATATGTTTGCAAGCAAACAACTACTTGATGTGGATGTAATACCTATTTATTTTTTGGTAAACAATGGAAAAACAATACTATTTATTCTAATTTGCTTGTGAAGATGAATATATGTATGTGTGATGAGCAAATAACTCTTTAGAAATGTAAAATACACATTTTTTATTGTGCAATGAGACAAACCAATTGTTT
>JAFLJL010003876.1:15000-18763 GCA_018398815.1 Conus ventricosus
CAATTCCCCCTTGGAGACTATAAGCTTGCTGAAGGTCATTTTGAGAAGCATTTATTTTATTTTTCCCCATTCACCCACTCAAGCACATACTGTTAGTTAGGCAGAATTATCTACCACTGCAGATATGAATGCGTATCTCCCCCTATTTCTTCAATCTAAGACATAAGAGCAAGCTTTGTTTATAATTCAATATTTCTTGCAGTCATTGCAACACCAAGCTGCTCTGTAATTTTGCTGGAATGGTGCTCGGTACTTATCGTTGGAATTATTAGTTTGTTGTATATATAGATATATATATACGTATAAGGGAGTTACATCTGTATCTAGCTCGCTAGCTATCTTTATACCGTGTGTATGTGTGTGCGTGCGTGCGTGTGTATGTGTTATGTGTGTTTGTGTGTGTGTGTGTGTGTGTGTGTGTGTGAGGTGTGTGTGTGTGTGTGTGTGTGTGTGTGTGTGTGGTGTTGTGTGTGTATCTGTGTGTCTCTTTGTGTGTGAGTGTTTGTGACAGAGAAGAGGATGGGGGCGGGGGGTGAGGGGCTGACCTGGAGGAGGTGGGTAGAGTCCCGCCACAAATGTAGAGCTGTTAAATAAATGCAAGCCATGTCCTCAGAGACAGCATCTGCTTGATGATTCATGGCATGTCAAACAGTGTGCAATGGACACTCCTGGGGAAAGGAATGAATTATAGAAGAGCTTTTAATTCTACAACCAATACATTTATATATGTACACACACACACACACACACACACACACACACACACACACACACACACACACACACACACACACATAGTGTATGTGTGTGTGTGTGTGTGTGTGTGTGTAGTGTGTGTGTGTGTGTGTCTGTGTGTGTGTGTGTGTGTGTGTGTCTGTGTGTGTGTGTGAATCAGTGGGAGATTGCATCTCTTAGGAGATCCAAGTAAAGGTTTTTCTGCACAATTCATTAGCCACGGCAATGCTTGGGTTATTGAACAGCAGTGCTGACCTCTCACACTGTTCCATATCTTTTGACCTCCCTTGCATCTTTGAATGGATCCTCAAGCAAATGCTCAAAGATTTTCCCACTGTATCTTATACTCTATGCATAATGTTTTTAATTTTCAGCAACTTTTTTCCTCTCCACACTTTCGTTTTGTTCCATTTACTACCTTTCGCTGGCTGCTTTGGGTGCTGTTGGATTCTTTTTTGAACCCCTGGTGCTGAGAACACCACAGAATTATGGACTGTGGTGTGTCTCCCATTCGACGCCAAGAGCGCAGACACAATCAGCCGTGTCTCCCTGATGAGTCTGATCCAGCGAACGAAAGGTCTAGGAGCAGGCAATACTAATAGATCTCCTTTTGAGAGAGATTACGATGGCCCCTCAGGCAGCTAGTGAGGGTTTCTCATATTATAATATATTTCCCCCATTTTCTTGATCTTCCATTTTTTTCTTAAAGTTCAATTTTTTTTTCAAGTCGTTATATAATGACTGAAGAATTGTTAGCCTGCACTTGTATTCACCCACTACTTAATTTTTCAGCTATATATATATATATATATATATATATATATATACATACACATACATAACACGGTTGCTTTTTTTCCCCCACCTTAGATATGATTTCCAATTTCATCTAACCAACCACGTATTAGGGTATAAAAAGTTTTGACTGCCTGGGTTCTTTCAACAAGGATATTAAAAAAAGGTAGAGAAAACACTTGAACCCACTTGGGGGGAGAAGAGCTGAGTACTTCGGTTCGTAGAACCTTCAAAGCAACCGAAGAGAGCGGGTGCAGCTTCTGTGGTTGTTGAATTGTGTTCACTCACTGATTTCTTTAAATAAAGTCACTGTCACGCAGGAAAAAAAATGGTGGTGGTAGTTGGAAAAAGAGGTGAGAAAGAATTAGATAGTGAGGGAAGGGGGATTTTGGAAGATGGGGGGAGGGGGTTAGGCAACCATGTATTAGTTAAAGTGCGAGAGAAGAGCAGAACGTTGATTGGGAGATCGAAATACGGGGTTTTTCATTTATATATTATTCACACAAACGTGCACGCAAACACAAATAATGTACCTATCTAGCTATCTATGTATATATATCTACCTATGTAATCTGTTTGTCTGCCCATGTATCTATCTAAACTATCCATGTATTCCTGTATCTAATCTATCTATCTATTTAACTGTTTGTCTCTGGGTCTGTCTGTGTGTCCCCTCTGCTTATCTCTCTGTCTGCACATATGTCCCATTGTACTGTTATCACCATTCCCTTTCGTAATATCTGGATTGTCCTCTCTTTCTCCTTCCTGTCTCTCTTCTCTTTTTCTCTTTCTATTCCCCCTCCCTACCATTCTCTCCGACTCAACCTCCCATCCCGACCATATCCTGTGTCCCCATCCCCTTTGATCATACTTAAGTTGAAATGTAACGTTCACTTTGGGATGTTTTAAATTATGTAAATATTGGATGCTGTTTTTACATCGCCCATGTTTGATGTGCGAGTCCCCTAAGGAAGTCTGAAGAAAAAAAAGTCTGAAAAATCGGATTAGATTTCCAAAACAGGGTGGGCCTGGACTTGACGAATAGACCTTGGGGAGCACAGGGTGAGGGGGATGTAGGACTTGCCTACATCAAGACCTCCTGAGGGAAGAAGGGATCTCATGCGAACTAATATTTCATTGGATGAAATCTATGTCATGCATAACTCGACTGGGTATAAACGGGAACGCGAACAATAAAGTTTAAAGTCTGTGATTAATTTGTCAGCTGCATGTCTTTTAAAAGGTGGACAGAAAAGACAGAAAAAGACCGTCGAGTTCATTTTCTCTGACGATTACTCGGTTTTTGGTTATTATCTCTTTCAGCTTTATTTCAACTCGCCCTCCCCCCCCCCCCCCCCCCACACACACACACACACCCGTCCCCAATCTATCTCTCTCTCCTGTTCTTTTATTGTTTGTTTTCTTCTGATAACAGGTCATTCTGGAACAATTGCAAATGAGTGCATTCCATAGGGTGAGACAAATCATGTGCTTGTCGTGTCTGATTCGCTCACCACACAGACAACCATTATTTGTCTTCGGAGCATTTGACCATTTTTCATGAGAAGCAATACTGCTGTGTTGGATTTTGCCGAAGATCAAGGGTGTGCCCACACGTGCACTGCCTACGATGACAACGTAGTATAGCCTAAGAGTCCTTCTTGCACCCCTCAGTGACAAAGATGCAGGTGAGGTCCACTGCATGTCTGACTGTGCGTCGGCCGATCGGAACTGGGGAGAAAGCCAGAGGCACTGGCCCTGCGCAATGGAAATGTCAGGGTGAGTGGGGAAAAGAAAGAAGGTAGCCCCTCCCTCCCCCTCTCCCCCCGCCAAATACCACCATCTGAAATGAAACATAAGGACTGCATGTTATGGTGCTACCGTCCCCTCACACCTGTCCCGCTTCTACAAAATGTGAACACCCTCTCCCGCTTTTATAAAAATATAAATGAGTCACACTCACTTTCTACCTCCCCCCCCCCCCCCCCCCCCCCCCCCACATCGCTTTAATCTTAAAAATATATTGGAAGACTGTGGTGATGTCTTTGTCATTCAGGCTTCCCGTCCTCTCTCTCAATGAAAAATATCTTCCAACACCACTGTCTAGACACTGCATTCATTATCTGTTGCAGCGTTTCTTCACTGTGTGCGGCAATGAAAAAGCCATCTGCAAGAGAAAGATTCTCACAACACTCTCTGGTACTTTTGTTCTGGCCTCTAGACAATGACAAAA
>JAFLJL010003877.1:0-29459 GCA_018398815.1 Conus ventricosus
TATCATGTGGAAGATACAAGCAAGTCATCTGGTGGGTGTTCATTAGGAACTGAAGTTAACAAATCTAGGCCTTATTATTCTATTTTTGGGCTAGGCAGATATATTTGCCAAATAGCCTGTTTTGAAAGCCAGTCTTTGGCATCTGAATTCAGACACTCTAGCAGCTTTACACAGTTTTTCACACAGTCTTTCCTTTCCATAACCTTTCAGGAAGAATAACATTTTTTGTACTTCGTATTGTCCATAAGGACTGATTTTAATTGTATTTTTAATTGGATTTAGATTGTTAGTGCAAGAATATAGATAGCTCCCATATCGCCCACAATAAAACCACTTACGCTATTTTCTGTTCTTCTGATGTTCATAAAAGTCAGACATTTCTGGCGGCGGCCGATGTAAAACTTCTTTCCTGTTACAAGTAATACTATTCATTTGCCACATCAACATCTGTAAATGTGTGCTCTGCATGTCCTGTTCTCTTAACTTTTAATTAATAAAGCTAAGTGAGCAATTCGCTTCCTCTTAAGCGCCTCTTGCCTTAGCTAAATCATCCATTGCCTTGTTATGACGTTCTCTTTCTTCATCGGACCGCAATTTAACTAAACATATAATTTGCTTCCAGAGAAGGTCCAATGCATTAACAATACTCCTCCTACCACATAACTACTCCCGCCATCTTTTATAAATTTAATATTTACTTATGAATTAATCTTTCTATGAACTAACATTTTCTGGGATAATCCACGATGTCCAACAAGAAAGTCATTTGAGCAATCCCCTGCAAGTAATTACAACTATAACCTTAACACGATCCTCAATTCTAACCTTCCTAGGTAGCCGGCTTCATTCAAACATTTTTTTGCTAACACACTATAGCCTATATAAGGCCGCTAATCACAGCAGAGTGGTAAATCGTATTGATTAAACTTTTTTTCGCTCATCTTTTTTATTAACAAAAAAAATAATTAAAATCATAATACGAAAGGCCTGTCTATTTCTTTTTAATCATATAAATCTTTGTTGTTAAGCTAAAAATAAATTTGCAACTAGTTTTTGGCGAATCTTCTATCTCCCCCATGTTGGGCGGATTTTATACCCCCCTAACAAGCACTTTGTAAGGGTTTGAATAGAACTAAAACGCCAAAATAGGCACTGCTAATAAACCAACCTTTAAACTCATGATTTAAAAGTATATATTATATTTTATTGCTTTTAAAAATGGAATTGTGACGACTATTAAAGGTGAGGAGCAAGCAGACTACTCCGTAGACAACTGCCATAAAAGAAGATTATACTCTCTGCAGCGTGGGAAAAACTAGACAGTATTTAGGTGGTGAACCAAGTATTAAACAGATTCAACAGTTGTCAACCAACAGACGTTGAAGAAGTACTACCTAGTTACGAAGTGCAGCTAGGTCAAAAATGTTAGATCATGGGTCAGACAATGATATTATATGCCAAGTTAGTAAGTAAGATGGCGCCGGTTGATTCCGAAGAAGATTTAAAATACGACCTTATCACAAGATCCGGTTTTAAAACAAGTCCCAAGAAACTCCTTGCAAAGTGACAAGTATTCCAGATTTGGACTATGTTATGTCCCATATCATCATGGGGTTAAATACTTTTAAATCATAGTAATTTTGATCATATTAAATTTACTCGCAATAAAAAAAAATGAGCAATAGAGAAAGCTACATGACAGCCCGCAGGAGCAAATGTACCGCAGGAGCAGAATGTACCCCAGGAGCAGCAAAAATGTAACCACAAGTGAATGTACCAACAATTGTATTTAAAGTTACTAAGGCTAAAAATCCAGGGCGGTTGAGGCTGGGCCGTAAACTGGCTGAATGGACAGACTAAGAATACAAACCAATCAACAAAACAAAATTGTTAGATAGTAATACAGCATCGCCACCAACAACACAATTTAACAACACAACACAAACTAACTATAAGATGTATTATTATGTATTTGCCGCTGTTGTTTGTTGCTGGGGGAGTTTAAGCATACAAATGTCTAACGCCATAACTTATCAGCAAAGTCACAAAACCCCCACAGTAAAAGAACCAACTCTGCAAAAAAAGTGCAACCTCCTGCAAGTAGAACCCATTTTCTATGGAATAGTTTTTAAAAGAACTAGATAAATTACAAGTTAAGAACTAATAAAGTACAGTTAAGTTATTATAGAAAGTACTTTTTAAGATACGTGCAAGTATATGTAACAAGTTGAGAACAAAAAAATAATAAGTACTAGTTTAGGTTCTTAAGTTAAAGTACTAGTTAGGTTCTTAAATAAGTACTGTTTCGGTTCCTAATTAAGTTCTTGATATGTTCCTTAAGTAAGTACTTTGTTAGGTTCTTAAGATAAGTACAGGTAAAGTCAGTCAAAATTAATCTTTTAAAGTTTCCTCCATTGTCCTACACATATGAGAACTCAGTTTGACCGTAAGTTCTCTTGTTATTGTTAGAGACTAGATATTTCTTGTTAACACAGTTTTTTACCTTGATGAATAGTAGAGCGCAATTAACTTTTTGATGAAAATACTTTGTTTTCAAAGAGGCTTGCTTGTAGTGTTATCGTGAGATATAATTTTTTGACAACTTCTTTACTTATGCCATTAGCCTTCTTCATTACAGAAGTCTGGCTGGCAACGCTAAACATCTTATGACCGCAAACCAACATATTCTTTTATAAACTGTCCCAATTAAAGTTTCATCCATCATCTTTCCAATTACTTTCTTATACAGTTGAATGTAAAGGGCTGTCTTAAGGATAGTCCAATTGTCCGACCCACCCTTCAGCTCCTTTAGCTACTTCATTTCTCTAAGTCCTTTGTAAAAGTCTTCTGTGGGGACGTCTATAAAAAAAGACATGTCTGTGTAAAGGACATCTTGCTTCTGGGTACCGCACCGCGGTTAAAGTAGATCGTACAGAAAATACTAAACATCAAAACTTTGACAACTCAACTACAGATTAGGAATCGAGTTAGTATTTAGAACTTACCGCCAAAGCCATTGACAAACAAAGCCACACGACACGACAACGAAGCCATTTCAACCACTTGGGTCTACTTCAGGCGAAAAATAAATCACAATATAACATGTGGGACAGTAACAAACCACGAAAAACGAAAAAAGAATGAAAAATGACTTATCCGTTCTTGTCCATGTGTTTGGATGGGGCGAAATGACAAGCGCCAGGGGATTATGCGAGAGGAAAAGGAGGGGGGGGTGCGTCAGGGGAGGTTGTGTGTGTGAGAAGATAGGGTAGTTTGTCACCTTTAATTGGAAGGTGTGATATCATATGAATGGTTGTGTAATGTGTGGTGAATGATAATCAAGGTAAGGGAAAAAAAAAATGGGGGAGGGGGGGATTTAAGGGGAAGGAACCTACAAACTAAGATAAATAGATGGAGGGTTGCTGTAACAAACAGTAATGAAGTGAGTGAAGGGATGTGGAGGTTGAGTATGAACGTGGTGTGTAAGTTATTGTTTTGGTAGTGGCTAATGCCACACTGGAGAGGAAGAGGTGAGTAGGTGAGATATGTTATAATGTATGGATCTAGACAAGCCATGGGGTGTAGTGGACCCAGTTTTGCCAGAGATGGGAACAACCAAGAAACCCCATCACAAAGCCACCCTGTGGCACACAACACCCCCAAGCATTCAATATCCAACAACCACACACACCTCCTCACCTCTTTCCACACCAGTTGGTCAAAAACCCCAACCAACACACAAACACAAACCACACACATAACACACACACTTTACATACACCCCCACCACATCCCCTTCACCTCCACTTCATACAGTAGTTACAGCAACCCTCCATCTATTTAATCATATTTTTGTATTATCCATACCCTTAAAAACCCCCCCCCGCACCCCCCCGTTTTTTATTTTTTTTTTTTTCCCTTACCAATTACAACCACCATTACTCCAACCATCCACAAAGATATCACACCATCCCAATAAACTGGACACACAACCCTATCATATCGCACACACACACCTCCCCTGACGCAACCCCCCACCCCCCCCCCCATTTCACTCGTCACAAAAAACCCCTGGGCCGCATGTCATTTCCGCCCACCAAACACATGGACAAGAACGGATAGTCATTTTTCCATTCTTTTTTCGTTGTTAGTACTGTCCCACATGTTTAATTGATTTATTATTTCGCCTGAAGAAGACGCCTAGTGTTGAATGCATCGTGTCTTGTCTGTGCTTTTGTATGTCAATGTCATTTGGCGGTAAGTTCTAAACAAACTCTATTCCTAATACTTGCTTCGTTCGCGCCTCCGTCAGTCACTGCCATTTTTAGAAACACTAATACAGTTAAGCCAATACACACCGGCTTGTCCAACTTAACATCTTTTTCTTCATCATAAGCCAAACCAGCAGTCGTTAAAATCATCCTAAAGTCTTGATAGTTGGGTTTTAGAGGCAAACGATAATAGCATGTTTTCTTTGTAACTAATTTTAACATCTTTACGATTGTGTACGTTCTCCATGGTTTTTGGCCAAAACAGCCCTTGGTTATTATTTGTTTTTTTTAATACATCAGTTTAAAAAGAAGTCTTTTTCTGAAGCGACAGTGCTTGGGTCTAAGATCAATGTTTCTTCTTGATGTACGGGCACTCATAAAGGACTCTAGATCAAAAGCATGATTCTAATGACAGCTTGTCAGTTTTTTAGTCCGTGTCTTAGGTAAAACTGTAACAACTGTAATGAAAAAAAACACACATCATTTAGATTTGGTGGGCGAAGATTGGGAACAAGTTTAGGGCGGTTCTGAGGGGGCTCATTTTAAATCTTTCTGCGGCCATTGGTAATCGTTGAGAAGGTCATGCAGTTTCATAAGATATTCTAATTCCAACATCTGAGAAAAAACCCGTACTGATGATCTGACGTCAAACTTTCAACCGACTTTATAGCCCCTTGAATATTATTTGTACCATGCCCATGTGTACATCCTGAAGTTACGAAATGGAAGCGGTAGACTCAAGGCCCATCCCTACAGATTGTTACGTCTAAGTACATTAGATAGTTGGATGGTTTAGTTGGGTCATAGTCCGTCCAACAATTTGTTATATGGGGCTATGCAGGTAAGGATGTGAGGCCATGCAGATAGCCTCCCCACACCCATCTGATTCCAATCATCTAAGTGTGGGTAGAACAGATAATACGTCAGAATCTGAATGTTTGTAGACTTTAAGAAAGCAATCCCAAGAAGTCCTGGGCAGAGAATGAAATGTGATTGAGTCTAAGTTGTAATGGTTTCATTGTCCTGTAGATCTGTAACTTTTGAAAAATGCGACATGCCAATAAACGACACGGACAGCCAAAAAATATGCTCGTGATAATCGCCCATCGTTTTCAACAGTAGGAGAAGAGATATCTGTCCAGGGCATTCCTGATGTCGTATTCATAGTCAGAGTCAGTATGTCCCTTTGCCTCTAAGACTAGAAAAGAAGCGCACAAGCTTAGGAGGAAGTGAGTCTTCACAACCAATTCCCACGATTTCATGATTCAATAAGGGAAGACCCCTTTAACGGCACCAAAGATGGTCAAAGTATTTAGGTTATTGGAAAGGGCTTTGTAGAGAATCCTGCTAACTTTATCCAAACTGGCCATCAGATGTTGGCAGAGTCATAAAAGGATAAAGTCCAAGAGTAAACGTCATGTACTTTTCTGAAGACAGTTAAAAATGCAGGTATCCTCTTAATATTCAGAAGTCACTGCTGCATTGATTGTAAATGAGAATCGTAACCTCTCAGGATATAAAAGAAGATAGAAGTTTTCCATGTCTTAGGGTCAACCTTAAGTTGAAGATTACAATTGTTGATGCGCGGGCCCCTCTAAACTTTCCAGAAATGTGAAGTGGACTCCTTCCTGCGTTCCTAATAATTCTTTAAAGCTAATCCAACAGTGTGTAATGAGTCCATAACGTCTTGGTCTTCAGTAGTCGTAAACAAAGTCTGAAAGTGTTCGTTGTTGGATAACTGATTGCGAAGTTGTTTCATCTGATCTAGACATCTGCCTGGCTTGCGTTGGGGCTCTGTAAAACTCAGGTGTGTGTTGGCTGTCTGACGCTAACCAACAATAAACGCATAAGAACCGATCAGAAGGTGGGTTAATAACGTTGTTATTTTGTTCCTTGCTTTGTGGCCATATTAATGTGGCAATAATGAATCAAAGTCAGCATAAACAACAAAGGGCACATCTGCATTTTAGTGTAAATCTTCCAAAACAACTTTACCCCTGGTTTAGGATGTGAGAGTATGTTTTCACAGACTACAAAACTTATTACAAAGTTTCTTATGATGCAGCTGCTATCTATAGTTGGAATTCTGACCAAACATCTTCTACAAAGCCTTTTTAGCTGGATGCTTTGACGTATAGCCATAAGTCTGCTTATAGTTCTGATTAATACATAATGGACCTCTTTGAACTATCTGCAAACAGTATCAAGTCTACATGTTTGTTTGCGGCTCCCTAAAGTGGGAGCGTTGGGAGAACCCTTAGAGGCACTATGTCAGCTTCTACAGACCATGTGGTTATACGTTTACGTGATTGGTGTTGGTTTTGCTCCTACAAACTGAGATATACTTTCTATGCTTAACTGAAAGGTTATTTATCCAAAATTCAGCTCTTGCTTATATTGATTCATGAAATGAAACCAGTTGCATTGATTTTTAACAGGATGTAGATGCGCAAAAACACACCAGCAACATAAAACATGACCAGAATAATGTAGTGTTAAGACTGCATCGTATTAAATCTAACTCTTATTTGGGAGGGGAAGGTAAGAATTGCCGGAGAACTATAGGAATAGAACCTTTGTTTGTCTTAATTTGATTTCAAGGACTGTCCCCTCAGACCATCCAAACCCCTTAACTTTGCCTCCTCAACTTGCAAGGTTAAACTGTGTTAAGCCTTAGTCAGCCCAGTTAAGTTAAAGCCATGAAGCCTGATTACTTCTTTCTGTTTAGTTGAAACCCAGACTGTCAATGTTAGTATCAACAGCGTTATATATCGATCAGAAACTGCCAACAACACTTATACTGGCGGTTCCATCTGAATAGACTCTGGGATTTTAGAGATAGCATGTCTACCTTTTCATGTGAACATTTGAGGGTAATGAAAATCATGTCACTTCACAAAACGTATTGCTTATATTGTTTTGTCGCTGCTAAATATAACTTCCATTGTATATAGTTTTCTATCCTGCCCTCAAATTACTTGTGGTCGTCATTTTAAACAGCCACAAAAATTACGTAAGATTAAAAAAATAAAATGAAAATAAAAGTACAGCAGGCTTTTATCCATTCCCCAAGTGCGCAAAACACTTCAAGTACACTTAACCTTACAATAACACCCGCAATATTTTAGCTTTTTTCTGAATCACACTACAGTCAATGTTCACACATACATTGCTTCGTCCCAAATAGTTCACTATGATCTTTTATTATAATTGTCTATAACATTCTCAAACCCAAAATCGCTAAAATCAAGGGGGGTTGTTTAATAATTTTCATTGTTTCGTCAAATAGGACATTACAGTTCTTTAAATCAGATTCACCGAGTTTTCGGTGGCCATTTTATTTAATATAAAATAAATAAAAAAATTAATTGTTAAATTCAAACTCTTATTCATAGTCCTTTATCAAATCGTGTAACACCTGATCTTCATTAAGCGAATAGCTACACCTTCAGGGGATAGTAAAACAGTCAGATAACATCTTCCAGGAGCCAAATGTATCAACTTAAAAGGCAATAATTTTACACTGTTTGGGCCCAAGTAATCTGGTATTTAACTAAAAGCTCCCCCCCAAATTACATCTTCTGTCTCGAATTCTATACGAATAAAAAGATCAAGTAATTAATTCATCAAACCTGTTCTATAACTGATCTTTATCGCTCACCTCTCCCAATCGTCACTCCGTAAAGTATATTAATAAGCTCTGTAACTACAACGGCCTTCATTTTTTAAACCAAATTTTAAATCATAAATTAAAAAAAATAATTAATCATTTTCTTCTCTTGTTTTTGTGCTATAGGCATGATGCATAACACACCCAACACACACACTCACACAGCACACACGATAATCATTCGCACAATAGACGGAATGGCTAGCAGGGGAATGTTAAGCAAAACCGCGAAGCAGGACTTGAAGCAGGTGACAGTAAGAACTAATTTTAGAACCGTGTTCGGAACCGAACGGTTTTTATTTTTTAACCAAACGGCGAACAGTCGTTGAAGCAGGTTACGTAAGACCTATTTTTAGATACCGTTCGACCCGAACGGTTTTTACATTCCGACAAAGTAGGCAGGTGGAGGCAAAACCAGCGAAGCAGGACGTAGAGGCAGGTTGAGGTAAGAACTAATTTTAGATACCGTTCGGATCTGAACGGTTTTAACCAGTCCGAAAAGCTTGAAATCAATCAGACCCCCGTTGGCCAGAACTTTCTAAATTCCATCATTCTCAGACATATTAGGGTTTTAGAATTTATAATTGCGTTTTTTTCAGTAAATCAACAAAACTCATTCCAGTTTATGAACTTGGGAGTGGTTAAAAAGGCCGATTTGACAGTCAGAATCAGCCTCTTCATATGAAATCATGAATGAGACATTTTTCTTTTACAAAAGATGTCCACGACTGCTGCTTTGTTTTCGCTTTTCAATCTGATAGCCCAAAATTAGTGAATGGTGTCATGTTTTTTTCGTTGATTATAGGTTTAAAGTCAATCACTTTTCTCCAGAAAACACATACGCTTCTCAGTCGACAGCCAGCAATGAAACTTGCGAGCAGAGCTGTCTTGTAAGCCCGCACATAATGAACCCCCCTGTTGATTGGTTGAATGTGCCAACGCCCATCGCGCGATGACTAATAATTGCCACAATGCGGCATGATCGATTTTTTGCGGTCTTGAGTAATGACCTGATCAACCCCTTTTATAGTTTCATTTTATGATCCTGGAAGAGAATGTCTTTATAACGGTATCACGATCTCCCATGTTCATTCTGCATGGAAACCCCCGTTTCAAATTGCTGAATACGTCAATATTTGATTGGTTTGAGTGTAATTTTGTTTAAAAACAGGTGTTTAAATTTTGGTCAAAATTGACATGAGAAGGACGTATTTTGTATAGAAAAAGGGGTTTCGTGCAGAATCACATGGTGTGATCTTAGAACCAATCATATTTAACATTCTCAAGAGTGCGCTTGCCTTCAATTTTTCACAGATGCAGTCTTTGTATTATGACGCCTCCAGTGCTTTAAACACATTTTTGACAACATTATATTCCTTTACCTTCACACACCTCCCGCCATTGTATAGAAGAGGTGTTACGAAAGGAAACCCCCCATCATTCTGTCGTTGATGTATATTATTGAAGGTTCTTCCTTCTTCCTCCTTTGTACAATAACTACGCTCCCAGTGGTGCGTTCTTTTGGCTCGCCTATTTTCAAAGGGTGGTGGGGTGGGGATGGGGTGGAATGGGGTGGAATCTGCAGAAAAGTGGATTGAACTTGTCGAAAAAAAGCCTTGGTTTTTACCCCCCCATCCTTGCGTGTGCCTTCTCTCCTCCCCCTCAGACAACGTAGTGTGTTTATAATGCAGCAGGCCTCAACTCACTCTGGTTCAATGCACCGGTAGCATAAGAAGGACTGGCGCCCCTTAGGCATAACCCAGAGTGGGTATCTGAAGCTGAAAAACGAAGAAACATTAAATGCCAAACCTGACTCAAACCGCTCTCATCCAGTATCCGAGCGGTATAAGTTCGGGATAGGCATTTTATAGTTCTCAATCAGACATTTTTACTTGTTCTCTTGATTATCCATCACACGTTTCTTTAATAACAAAAAAATAAATTATCTACAACAAAACATACCAGTGTAGGATTATCCGTTTTCATACTAATTTACTAAACTTTATCAGATTTTAGTTTTTGCTTAATCCTTGGATTTCTTGTTTGTCCTCAATAACACCATTTACGCGCATACATTCATCAAATGTATCTGTACCTTTCAAGTAAAAATAAACTACAGTCGTTGACTGTTTCTCTAAGTCTTTTAAAACCGGTTATATTTTTGAAGATAAAATCCCACACTTATTCCAGCATGACGTTCCACTGAAGCTAGTTTTGACAAGTGTTTACCTATTTTAACTGTCTATTTTCGGCGGCACAGTCATCTATAATAAATAGTGTCGGCGTTCCTTAAACTCTCTATTAAAGTAATCAAAACACTCATTCAGTATATTGCTAGGATCAACTCAAATATATGTCTTCTGTCCATAACCTCTATCATTATATGCTTTGTTATACATTCAAGTGTTGGACAGAAAATCACAATTAATCCAAAATTATAGCGATAACTGGTTTGTAATAGTCTAGGATCAAAATATTTGATTTTTCCACAGCCAGTCCGCCCACAAATCAATGAACACAGAGGAGTATTTTGTTGTCATAAAGTTTAACTGCTCCATTTTATAACAGATATTTTAAATTTAATCCAGTTATTATAATTATCCATACTCTCTGTCAAAACTTGTTACAGTATAATAAAACCCTAAAGGCCTAGAAGTGTAAGATTAATCCCAATTCAGTATTCTGCAAGATTGTTTCTATTTACGTCAACACTGATTTTGTTGCTTGTTATGGCTAAATATCCTCACCATTGTGAAGAACGATGACGGTCACTTTAAAGACGTTCTAACGACTAATTTTTGCCAGCTAATATTAATTTCCTTTTATAAGGACGTCACAATCGCCCACAACCCCATCCCTCTCCACATCATTTAAATACAGACATTTCAAATATTCAATGTGAACGTGTCTCCTAATTTTCCTGTTGCGGAATGAACGTATTTTGTAGAAGCTTCCTTAAAACTCGTTTCTTTAGCTTGGAGATGTACTGTATTTTATTCCCATACGGCGTTTAATTCAAATCACTTCCGACTATGTCCCCCTGGGCATAAGACTTACATGTAAAGGACCTGAGTTTAATGCTTTACTCTGAAACTGTTTTTGACGCTACAAACTGTAAATGGGCTTATTAATTCAAATTTTATTTTCCCATTCTAAATATGGTTCTAAGTGTTCATTTGCTGTCAGGTTTACGAACTATTTTATATCAATAACTGGCCCACATTATTTGCTCTACATTAAGCATGGGTTGCTCTAGTTTAGGAAACTAATTGTTGTCGGCCAACCTCTTTTGCGGTTTTATAATCACCATCTTAGTGTACACCAAAACCCATACAAAGCGCCTAACCACCGTTTCTGTTCAAAGCCGCAACCGTCTGCAAGGTCTTTTAATTATTCTAAAGTTATACACCTCACAGGTGCTAATGTAACACCTGATTCTTCTGGCCCACGCGACATTATTTTTTAGTACAGTTATAATTTTATTTCTAAAACAATGTGCAAGGTTATATCATCACATTTTAACGACTTTCCCGTTTTTGTCTGTGATTTTAATATTAAATGATTCCGACCCTCCCACAACTAATCTTTTAAACTGTAAATTAAGGGAAAAGTATAATTTCATAATCGCAATATGCCAGCTTTCCCTGACGGAAGAGCTCTTAAAACAGTTGAGCGCCTTCCATCAAATAAGTTTTCATCAGTGGCTCCAGCTCAACCAAATGAACCAAAGAGTAAATGAAATGTAAATGCAAGAACGAGCGGACATATCCCTCCTAATTAGTTTTGTCTGGCGCAACCAGAACAATAGAGTGGGTCGATTGTCAGTTTTGTAAAGCCTACCATTTAGCTAGCTCATCAATCAAAATAGTAACCTACTTCTTCATTTCTCCACGTTTGAATGTTAACAATTGTTTTCAGATTGCATTGTAAAAGTTGTGAGATTAATGTCGAAGTTACTCATTGCTTCTTTATAGTGAGCAAAACCCCTAAATAACCCTCAGGTATGGATTACTGGCTAACTAATTTTCCACTATTTATTAACTTTTTTAATCTATTATCTCCTTGATTCACATTATATTAAACCATACAACATTGTAAAAAATTTTCATGGAGCGCAACCCTTCGGTACCGCAATTGTTATCAATAGCATGTACAAAAACGAAGGACGGTCCTTGGGTTGTATTGTTACAAACATTTTTAAACGAAATAAAAATGAGTGCATTCAAAAAAAAATATACAGGATTCAAAATATTACTGTTTGGGCCGCACAACAATCTTAAAAAATATAACTGATACTCTTGACATTTCTGTGACTTACACCTATCAAGTAAGGTTAGTAATCCATTGGAAGAGCTATCTTAACCGCTCCTATTAAAAATAACGACTCACATCCCGAAAAGTGTGGTTTAGTCATCCGATGCAGTTTAAACCAGAAACCAGTTAAACTTGCTGTGTTTGTGCAACAACTGGTTGTGGGAGTGTCGTATGCTGATCACTTAAATCACCTGATCCTTTGGTGAGGTCAGTGTATAGATTTCATTTTTAATTACACCTTCAGACGTGTTTTTTGAACTGAAAACTGCCAAGCGCCATTGCCAAATGACAAACCGTTTAAAACCATTTAGCAAAAAAATAGACATGAAGGCATATTGAAAGGATCTGTAGCAATACAATATTACTGTTAGACAGACTTTATAGACAAAAGTTGGACCGCAATCAAGGCTTAGGCACCCCTTATTTTTGGGGCGTGCACAGAAAGTTATAACTAAGACTGGGAACCTCCTTATTACACATCTTTCTCCTCAGGCACAGGTGTTCACCTTGGGTCCATAAGCAAGAGCATAAAACCGCATGACAACATTTATATTAGACACTTCCTAAAGGGCTTAACTAAAGCAGGAATAGAACGAATAAACGCTCTGTACGTATTACGTTTGGAGATTTGCTAGGATCGCAAGCACAAACGAGTCGAGCATAACAGATCCTTCTACTGTTTTGATAGCACAAAAACAATACTTATCAAATTAGAGATCGCCCATTAAATTCTACCGTTGATTTACCTTTCAAGTATAAAAAGGTACCAAATGTAATACAATACGCAAGATCGAAAGTAGACTTTGCTGTTGGCAGGCACTGGTTTAATACATGCTGCCTTCTGACCTCAGACTCCAGATAGGCACAATAATAAACTACAATATTGAAATCCTTGTGGGCCGGCGATGAAACAGAAGGTCGGCAAAAACGAACATAAATACTGAGCCAGTAAAATTGCAGAGCAGTAAAAAAAACAGATGCCCCACCAAGCATAAGCCATCCTATCCCCAGGTCCAAAGCCCAGAGACCGTCAAAAAAAAATAATGACCATGAGATATGAAAAGACAGCACTTGTTCTTGGATTTAACTGGCCTAGGATTACTTGTCTTTATCTTACTAAAAATTAACCCAACTCATTAAGAAGAAACTAATGTCCATAAGTGCTCGGCCATAAAGGCCAACTACATTGCTTGCAGTAGACAAAAGCCAGCTAACAACACCCCCTAATATACCCTGGTAAAGCGTCCACGGCTTTACTGCTAATTTTTTTAATAAACCCGCAAGATGATCAAGCAGTTTTTTTTTACCCAAGATTTATCAGGGGCGGTGATGGAGGCGATGGCGCGGCAGGCACTGACCCGGAACCACCACCGCCCGTAAATAGCCACACCTGTGTAACTTTATTGCAAAACCTAAGGCCGATATAACGCTTGCCTACAGTGACTCCTTGCTCTCCTAAAACAGTGTTTCGTATTCGTTCTGCTATGTCGAGTCTACATATAAAATTCTACTCGATAGTTTACTCTTATTCAGCTCACTTGAGTTCGTAATTGTCTCCCGTAGTAGACCAACACATTCTAGTCCTTTGCTGATGCTTTCTTCTTCAAGATCTTTTAGTCTTTGGTTATTCTTTCTTTAACCCAACGCTCTAAGTTGGCGTCATCAGCCTCAACGAGTTTTTCTTTTTCTCTTTTATATGCTTATCGTATTCACCCCGTTTTGCTAAATAGTTTTCTAATCGCCTCATTAACGGTTTCTTAAGTACGATCAAGGCCACTCTTTCTCTAACAGTTAATCTGGATGGTTCGTGAATAAGGTATTGGCCACTGTTTTCTTCCGATAAACTGTTTCTGCTCTATTGCCATTTATATTTCGCCGCGCTGTTTGGCTTAAATCTTGAGTTCCATGTTTTGTATTTGTTATCAGTTTTGGGAGTTCCTGCAGTGTTTTTGAAGTTTAAGAAACTGCCTCCCCCCATAATTTCGGATCTAACATGCCAAGTGCGATTTTCGAACGGCCAGCGTTTAAGTCATTGTCTAATTGTATCCAAGCCATAAAAACTTTGATGGGTCCCGGGGTTTATTTGTAAGCTGAACAAGTTGTTTCTCGTCGGGGGGGCCGCTTTTCACAAGACGAAATGGCCATCTTTTTTACTTCAAAATCATTTGGGTCTATAACTTCGGAGGTTCTAGACCTAAACTTGGAACAATGATTAGGCGCGTACATTCTGTTAATTCACAGATCGCAAAGAGATCGTTAGGCGATGCCATTGTATCAAAGGGAGTTATTTTCGACTCATGTCGTCTCCAGATCAGGAACAACATAATCTTCTTCACCTACAATCCTGCCATGTATATAAAATAATTAACTTTTTATTTTGTTTTATAAAAAAAGTCGCAAACATATGGTCAAATCTTGTGACCCGCAAAAGAAGACTGAAAGAGCCCCATTGGCGTGAAGGGAATAAACGGAATATTTATGTTACCAAAATAATCCATCAACTATTGATGCAGATCAAATTCTTACTGTCCAAAATCCAGAACCTAGAGCAATGAAGTGATTGTGTAGTGCCAGGCTCAGCGCGACTTACTTTCAAAATAGAAACTTGAAGCCGCAACGGGAACACAAACAGGACAGTTGTGGCAGAATCTGGGACGGCACTTGTTTAAGATTTCTAAAAACACTTGAGGGGGCAAGAAAAATATTTTCTTTACACAATGCAGACAATAATTTAACACTATTCTGATCTATGGCTAACCGTCGAATGAAAGGAATGATCTTGCTTTCAAGGGAATTACGAAAATAATGAAGCACTAAAACACAGAATAGGCCCGCAGATGCTAAAGAACGGCAGAAAAGAGCCCGAAGCATGTTAAGTTATGCGTATGGAAATCGCTTTTCCATCCCCTTGGATTTGAAGTTGTTAAGCGCGCATGCGCCATACTTTCAAGAGCATTAAAATACAGTCCTATTAACTTAACTTTTATGAATACAAACGCGTTAATAAATCTGTCATACACCAAGCAAAGTAACAAGCATTTCTGACATCGCGCAAAGAGTTGACATAGTTCAAACCCCACTTAGCAAGGCTGGTTGGCACATCTCAGTCAAAAATAGCAATATATACTAAAGAGTGCTTCAACATTCCTAAACACATCCTAAGAAGCAGGGCAGACACTATATTTGGGAATATTAAGTTAATAGTGTCCAGCAAGAACGCTCACAGGTATATAATTATTGCTGTGCGAAGATGAAGAACCATATAAAAGACAAACAGAGAACAGCCATTTTACCAATTCTAACTCTACTGCTCCTCCACCAAGTTTTGGGCGGGAAAAGTGGCCTAAAAGCCGCCTTTTCCTGTTTTTCTGACAAGTAAGACTTCAATAACCAAAAAATAACGATTAATCTACAAACCAACATACTGATCAAACAAAAGTAAAAAATACCTGCTAATCTAGAAAGTTATGTATGGCTTGACCGAGACATGTGCACACAGGCCCTAATTTCAGGTTCGGTATTGTTGCAGGGCCGAATCAGGTTACAGTGGTTTACCGTGCGGCAGGGAACAGCTGCGAGACCACGCGCGTCGCAACACACCGATGGACGAGACGGCTTGCCAGTTCTAGTCATGTTTACTGCGCATAAGCCTCTTATCAAGAACAAGTGCCGAGCTTAAATCTACGAGACACTTTGTGTTGTGCCCACCGTACCACAGCCGCCGGCCATTATGTACCATTCGATCGGTGGGCTGTAAAGACGTTTTTCAGAGTAGAACTTGTGTGTGTAAAAAACATGCGAGTCAAGGAAGTGATGTTCAATGCTTCTGATCGTGCAGAAGTGACCTAATATTACTCAAGAAATGGCTACGTGTTGTTACTTCGCACGGAAAACTTTCCGATCAACAGACCGATCTTGTGGAAAAATACTTCTTTATCATGAGGCCATGGCAAAGTTTTTTGACAAAGAAATTGAGTGCGAGCCTTGATCTCCTCCCTCAAAGCCAAAAGGAAGCATTTCGTTTTTGTTCCCCTCAAACAAAAAACGGAACTCCTCAGTTGAAGATCTTGACAAATAATTGAAACACAGCTTTGTGAGCTGGCCTTTCCGATCCGTTTGATAAACCAAAACCTTTGAAACTGTTCAAGAAATGACCCCACTTACACCGGCTTGTTACTCAGTGAAAGATAGTGAAAAGAAATCTCTTTCTCAGGCTTTTTATAGGGTCATTGGCTTCAGAAAGCAATAGACAATTTTGAAACAGACAAAAACAAACTGGTAGCCCCTATCTGAAAGATTTTGCTGATATGAGCCAACTCGTGATAAAAGACTAATTGAAGTGTCCTTTGTTTGCTATTCTTATTCAAATTTATTTCACAAACATGGCGAATTTCCTGTTCAACGAGAAGTTATACAGAGCAAACGAAAACACCATTCTGAAATAACATACAATCCAAACCCCAACTTTAAAGCATGCTGGCATGATACACATGACGTGTTAAGAACCTGCATGGCAGAGTAATTGGCCACCTTACCACAGCGGTAGTTTTTACTAGCGCCCAACCAAACTAGAGCCAATCGGCAGACTTTTTGCCGATTGACCCTACCAAAGGCCCACCTCTACCCCGCCTACTGGAGCGTCGGGATTTGTTTTAGAGGCATGGTTGTGTGGCGTCTTAGCAACAGTGCGCGCGGCTGTAAGGCCACTGCATGCCCACCACATGACGTGACTCTAAATATAGTACTGCAGAGGCCTACTACTGACTGACTCAAATAGAACCGCTCATGCATGTACGGTCACTGTAACCAGAATACGCCCCTGTGCCACAATCCACGAACCCTGTAAGGCCTGCGTGCACAGTGCACAGTGTCTTGCTTCGGCAGTTTGATGTTTAAAAAACGCAGAGTGCCCATAATAGTCAACTGATAACGATTTTGAAATGTTCTGGCAAACAACTAGATAGGGTTAGGCAGCCTAAGTACATCTACCAGATGGAGAAGAGTAGTGTGTGGCCAGCACTATCTTCTATAAATGCTCCAAATATCCATGACGGATTACTAACATACTGGCGATATAGAGCCGCCATAAACGCTTTGGACTCCGCAATAACTGCTGTAGACTCTGCCAAAGCCAGTTGCACAGCCTGGTTTAGAAAAGAAAGGAGCACCAGCAAACAAGGCAAGTCCTTACAAGCACTGTCCTGTCTAATTGTTTGTTTGTTGTAGTATGGTTGTGTGATTGTGTGTTTTGTCCACCCCACGCACGCACCGACCCTCCACCCCCACCCCACGGCACGCACGTCCCCCTACCCCCGCCGCCACGCACGCACTTGCCTCCCCCCACCCCCCCTGAGTACACCACACCCACTCCCACCCCCAAGTCGCCCCAAGTTCTTAATTAAGTTTTAATTAAGTCACCTTAAGTTTTTAATTAAGTAACTTCAAGTTCCTAATATGTTACTTGATCAAGTAACAATCTAATTCTTGATGAAGCACCACAAGATCATAACTAATTCCTCCTTTAAGTACTACCAAATACTTATACAAGTTATCTTATAAATATCAAAAAAATACAAGCTATGTTTTAACTTAAATAGTAATGTCTAATCTATACACACACGCCACAAAAAACGAGTCCATCGTTGAGGAATGTCCTGTCTCAGCGTTCTCTGCATAGAATCTTAATGAAGTTCTTACATCCTAAGCAAACCGCATAATTACAATTCGGTCTATGGAAATGTCTTTTATAACCCTCCATGTCTTTATTTGATAGACTTTATCATTTATGATACGCCATATCTAAATTTTAGATAAAAAAAATTTAAATGTGAAAGTTCTCAAAAATAATATTCCAACTGAAAATGGATCAAAATTGATCTTTTGTTGTTGACGGTTTCAGGCGTGCTGTTGCTTCTGTAGAGTTAGCGGTTCAGAATTTTTTGAATAGCTTTTTGTTTCTGTGCCATTTGTGTATATATTTTAAAACCGTAATAACTGCCCCCCAACAGCAGCAATGGGCGGCCAAAAATGGCAAGCAAAGATTTAAAGGTCAATATATCCATGAAGACTTTGGCTGCTGTAGGTCCATGTATCACATGGAGTTTTATAGCGGGCATTGAATCAACTTGTTTCGGGCGCTGGCGGTGTTATGTTCATGATGAGTTATGATACTATGAACATTAATTTTTTTTGTCTGTTCCACACGCAAATTTTTTTCCTGCTTTAAACACGCCCAGGATGAGGATGCTTTTCAACTAGGGCCCCACCTGGTTCAGTGTTTTCAGATTCGCTGATATTCTGGCTTGGTTACTTTCTCCACCTGAATTAATGTTTCCTGATTCTGGTTCTGATGAATTTCCACTCGTTCATTTTGACGGGAAACAAAAACAATATGTGATTAAAGTTATAAAACCCATTATTAATGGCGTAACAATTTTCACAAATACTGTCGTAATGGATCACATCCTAGAGACCTAATGAACTATGTTAAAACTTGAACTTGCCGTTAAAACATACTAAGATCTTTTACAGAATCAATGGGAATCAAAAGCTAACTGACTAGTATAGTTGTACAAACCTAAGAACCTTTTGCCCCCACACTTTTCACTCATTCCTAGACCCCAGCTGCGCATCATACCTGTTAAGATACTTTTATAATGTCTTGTGGAGACAATCTTTTGAATCTGTCTTTGCTGAATTCAGCTGTCCGAGGAACTGTTTTGTTTTCCACACGCCGCCAGCAAAGAAATACAACCTCTCCTTGTTGGGGCATAACAGCTTTGCCACAATTGGTCTTTCCTAAGTTCAGGAAGTTTAGGGCTGCCTTGACTGTAGTAGATCATCACAGTTCATGTTTATTATATTAATTATAAAATTTATTTTATTATTCTAAAATGAGCAACCGAAAAAACGTATAACAACCTTGTATACCATCTAGCTGTTATTTGAGTCCAAAGTGTAGGATACCATGCTTGGTAAAAGCTTGTTAAGAAATAAACCAGCAGATCGGTGGCAAACTAAGACTTTGAGGATAACAGCAAAGCTGATAGCTATTGTTGCAGCTTCGTTTGCCACGAAAGATTTTCCTAGTCAAGCAAGGAAAAATTCCAGACAGTATAAATATGATAGCATAAAAAATACATATATACAAAAGGCTTCACACGGAAATGATGAAAGGCGGGGCGTGCTGAGGTTACTGCGCACGCTTTAGAGCGGTAGTAATTAAACGCATTTAGTAAACAGCGAAATGAAGGCGAGAGAAAAATACTAACAAAGCTGGGAGCAACTAGCCGCAGTCACAAGATCGCTATGAAAAGCAGAGAAATGAGCAGTTAGATTATATTTATATAACACACTGAAAACAGGGCATGCAGCTACACATTTAAAGAAGTATGATCAAGCAATAAAACAATCTTATCTTGTAACAGGCAAACCCAATCTGAGACATAGGCCCCCACCAAATCAGTGACTTTATATCAGCCATTCAGCAAACACAAGATGCAAGAAAATCGGTTTAATGTCTTAGGTATTACCGTTTGTGACTTTTTGTAGCCATAATATTGGCTGAGTAAAAGCAGCGGTGAACAAAATCTAGGGGGGGGGGGGGGGGGGGGGGGGGGGGGGGGGGGGGGGGGGGGGTTATTCGCACAAAAGGAAATTGGAAGGGAATACAGCAAATTAAAAAGCAAAGCCAAGCACTTGGAGTCAGAGAACAAACAGCAAAAAGAATGGTTATCTAAAACAAGCGATATGGCAAATTTATTTAAATATATGAAGGACCAGATGAACTAGGTTTTGAAGGAATGCTTTAGAGCGAGCGTTTAACATGGAGCACTGGAATGATATTGGATTTAGAAGTACAATGACCAACAAACGTACAGGCAAGCGTTGTTCATGCTATTTCTCAAGTATCCAAGGTAAACTAACAATAAACCCGCCAGATAAGTAATGTTTAGCTGATTTAATAATCGACTAAGTAACAATAAATGAAGAAAATCTAGA
This sequence comes from Conus ventricosus, assembly GCA_018398815.1. Taxonomy (NCBI): domain Eukaryota; kingdom Metazoa; phylum Mollusca; class Gastropoda; order Neogastropoda; family Conidae; genus Conus; species Conus ventricosus. The sequence continues at coordinate 20,257 of JAFLJL010003877.1, forward strand.
AGTCCAGGGTACTCGACAAAACAACATACTAATTCTTTTGTAATAAAGACTTTCAACGGCCCGGTTGGCAGACGAACAGCTTGCACAGTTTGACGCTGGCCCAGGCAGAAAAAGCCAAATAGAAGGCTCTGGTTGGTCAGAGGGCGAAGTCTTAGAAGATAGATAAAAAAACAGCATAAGTATGGCGCCGATTGAAGCAAGCTAACATTCCACACCTCGAGAGTTGGTAGCGAAAGAGCATTCTAAAACATAAAGATACAGACAACAAATGCATATGTGGTGTGTCCTCGCAAGGCTGCATTATATCCGCAAAAAAACGCAGAGAGAGTGTTCTAACTATCGTCCTTACATCAATGATCTTAACTTTAGTGGCAGATCCTTTCCAGATAGCTGAGGATTTCCATTGCACGGTTTGAAGAACAAAACAAAGCCAATAACAGTTAATGTATACGACATGGATGAGGCCACAAAATCAACTGCCGATTAAAGTGTCCGAAGGAACAGCACCCACAAATTGGCGAACCAGACAAAAAATCATGTTGACCTTACTACTGATTATTTTCACAGCGGGGCTACCGCATTACACCAATAATACGAACAATGAGTAAACAATGCAGCATACCTTCAAAAGATGTCACAACAAGAATTCTTAGAAAATGTTTAACACGAATGCCATCTGTTCAAGCCGCGAGCGAACACATAAGAAACATTGTACAAGTTCTGTATACTTAATATGGAACTAATTACACCCCCCACCCGGATCTAAATTAGTTAAAGAACTGGAAACGGATGCAAAATTCACGCATATGTTTTTACGCAGACTTTGAATCACACATTGTTCCTTATGAAGGGCCAGCGCACATAAACTTCGAAAAACGGTCTTAAATGAGTAATCAACAACAAATTTGTTCATTTGCTTCAATCGTTGTTCAGTCGGATGGCGTTTAATCAAAGCCAAAATTATATAGAGGGCCCCAATCCGCCGAATCTTATAAGAACGCTTGCAGCAGTGGGCGCAATGAACTGTTCTAATAATCTAAACTTATCTGAAATCAAAATGACACCTGAAGACCAACACAGTATGACTCATCCACACATTGTTGGATTTGGCGGTTTAGTCACTCATCAACGCAGAAATCCGACCGTAAGAGACCCGGATCACATAAGGAAAGGTTCAGAGGAGCAGCCGCACAGTAAATGCAATCTTCAACTAAAGTTTTGATCCCTAAAGACAAGAAGCAGCCCATCTTCTTTCAACAACTTGCGAGGTTACGACTCATCTAATAATGTAAAGCAGTGACGATGCCTACAGGGTTGTCCATGCATTGCACAGTCATCAGAAAAGTACATGTCATTAATCAAAATAAACAAGTCATTATATGACCAATGCCACACTATGATGGGTTCATTCGAGTCCTGGCTATGTCCTTAAAGTCCTGCCCCATAACAAAGAAAATTTTGACCCAACCTCGTTAGAAAGGCGTTTTATCCTTATGAGAACAAGAACAGTTGGGAAAGGTTTGACGAAGACACACATCCTCCTAAAGGCGCGATCATTTCTAGTCTTAGAAGGAAAGGACATCAGTGACTCTGATTACCCCAGCATGCTCAAGATGCGAGGGCAAGAAGTTAGGTGTAAAACGATGGGAGACTATCATGATTCATACTTGATGCAGATTGTAATGTTAGTTGGCGGACGTCTAATGAAACTATAGAAAACCTGCTGTAACACAATTATATCCTGGATCCCGCGCAATACATTTCTGCCCCGGGATGAGTTGGGACGCTACTCTAAAAGTTAATACAGAGAATACAGATTGATTATTATTGTCTGACCTACCAAAGATTCAGATGATTGAAAACGGATTTGCGTGGAGGAATTTAGTATGGGCTCAACATCATTACAGTAAAGCAAACAACAAAATACTTGGAAGGACGATTATGAGCCCAGAAAAAGGTCTAACTAAACTTTATGAATTAAGATGCAAACAAATCTGTATGGTTGGGCTAAGGCGCAAACACTTCCATTTACGTAATCTTAAAATGACACAGCGGGCGATCCGAATAATATTCAAAAAGCAATAAAGTGGTTGGGCAGTTAAACGCCTGATTCAGCAGCTGGTTTCATTCTAGAAGTAGATTTAGAATATCCTCATAGAACTCCATGACCTGCATAATGACTATCCATTATCGCAAGACGAAAGTCTAAAGAATGATCCAAGAGAGCCGCCTAAAACTTGTGCCTAATCTTCGAGGCAAAAAAAAAAATGTCTGCCATATACAGACTTCTACAAATCCTTATTTAAGACATGTTTGAAATATGACACTGTTCATCGTATAATAGCATTTGATCAAGACAGTTCATGAAACCAAACATCATGAAGAACACTGATCTCAGAACTAAATCCGCAGATGCATCAGAAAAAGACTTTTTCAAGCTGATGAACAACAGTTGTTTCGGAAAGACTATGGAGAATCCGCACAAGCGTAAAGATGTCAGATTAGTCACCAGAGAGAACGAAGCAATTAAGCTGACTTCAAAACCTAATTATCAGGACTTCAGAAAATTTCATGATCACCTTTTTGGCATAATGATGAAAAAAAGAAAGTCAAATTGGACAAACCTGTTTTTATCGGGTTTACCGTTTTAGAATTATCAAAGCTTTTGATGTTAGAATTTCTTTATGACTACTTTAAGCCCTCGTATCCTGAGTCCAGAGTACTTTACACAGATACAGACAGTTTTGTTATAGATATCCCTACTGAAGACATCTATAAAGACATGGAATTAGAAGTAGCTAAAAGGCATGCAGGATGGTATGACACGTCCGATTATCCTAAAGATTCGCCTTTGCATTCAATTACTAATAAGAAGGTTTTAGGAAAGATGAAGGATGAATTATCTGGAAAGGTGATCAAGGAGTTTGTTGGTTTAAGGTCGAAAATGTACAGTATTTCGAGCCAGGAGAAAATTCATTAAGAAAGCAAAGGGAATATCTCGCAGTGTTGTGCAGTCAAACATATCACATGACAACTACAAAGAAGCATTGTTTGGCAATAAGACTTTTCATCATGACAACGTAAAACTGCGATCTAATCTACATGAGATCAACACAACAGTTGTAACAAAGAAGTCATTAGATAGAACAAACACAAAAACGTGTGTTTGTTAATCAGAGTTTCATATGCAATCGGGCACTGGGAGGACCGCATAAACAGGGGGGGTTTATATTTTTCATCAACTTTTATTATAAGATCAATCATAGCTTCATCCAATTCATTTAAATCTTTTCTCATGTTTGCTTGACGCGTTCGAATTTTTTTTATTATTTCAAGATATTCTTTTTCCCAATTTGGGGGTTTAAGTTGTAGGTGATCTGGATGATTTAGCATGCATTGATTAATCCCCGAAAATGTTTCCTTAATAGCATTACACGCATGAAATGATTCCCGTATCATTTTCAAGGTCTCTTCCTTTATCATTCTTGTTTCGTTCTGCACTTCCTTCTGAGCTTCCATTTTAAACTCAAATATATTTTACGTAATTAATTAAAGCGGAACAGTGTCTGGCGGAATTATCTGCAGTTCTTCTTTCACAAAAGATCTTTGAGGAGCGGTTGTTTTGTGTTGTCAGTTTCTCGTAAATAATACACGGGCGGATTCATCTTTACAATTCTTTTTATTTCATACGGGTCAACACTCCAAATGGATCTGTTGCCCTGATGCGAGTGTCCCCTTCTGCTTCTCCGGTAAATAAAGGTACCTTACTTTTAAACCAAACGGTAATAGTTTGCCGGATGAAGACTCTACTTCAACAACATTTATTGTTTTTCTTTTGATTGCTTGTACTGGTTTTAGTCCTTTAAATTCTTCATTATTCATTGCGCGCAAAACTGAGGGCAGTCTTCTAACCCATTCTGTGTTGCGAGAATTGTCAATCAGCTCTCTGTGATACTGGTAGGAAAAAAGTCTTTCAGCTAACTGTTTGTTAAAGTTTTCAACTAAAGCTGTGATCTGTGAAACTCCCGGAATGCCTCTTTTAATGGTAACTCTATGTTTTAACAATAATTGATTCACTTGGCCTTTAAATTTTTTCCATCATCAACTTGAATCATGCGAGGGTAAGTTAGCGGGCCTCGCTGGTATATCAGCTGTATGGCAACGGCAACAGCAGAAGCACTCTTTTGTGTTAATGTTCCGCATCTTTGTATCTTGAAGCTATGTCAATGACTGTAAGTGCGTACTTAAATCTTTTTCGTCTAATCCGTAATCAGAGGGTAAATATTAGAAGATCCATTTGATGGGTGACGTACGTATTGATTCACAAAGTGTGGTCTCTGTATTCGTGGGCGCAAGGTAAATAAATTTGCCAAATCGCTTGTTAGATAACCATTTCTTTTTGCCCTGTTTGTTTCTGACTCCCGCGCTTGCTTAGCTTTTTAATTGCTTGATGCCCTTCCAATATCCTTTTGGCGAATAATAGATTTTGTTCATTTTTTACTCACCAATATTATTCGCAACAAAATACACAACGGTCATACCAAAGAACAATAACCCCATTTCTGCATCTTTTTTTTTTTCTGATGGATGATAAAAGTCGCTAAATTTAGGTGGGGGCAATGTCTCCGATTGGTTTGCCTGTTACTAGATAATATTGTTTTATTGCTTGATCAACATCTTAAATGGTAAGGCTGCATGGCCCTGTTATTTTTTCCAGTGTGTTTATTCATAAAATCTAACTGCTCAATTCTCGGCTTTTCATAGTGATCTTGTGCTGCAAGCTAGTTGCTCCACAGCTTTGTTATGTCCTTTTTCTCTAAGCCTCATCCCGTAGTTTACTAAATGACGTAATTACTACTCCGCTAAAAGCGAAGCGGCATTCACCACAGCGCCGCTATCAACATTACGAGTGAAGCCATTTTTTATAAATGTATTTTTTATTTACCTATATTATCTGTCTGGAATTATTCCTTGCTTGACTAGAAAATCTTTCGTGGCAAACGAAGCTGTAAAAAAACAATGATAGCAATTAGCTTTGCTGAATCCTCAAGTCTAGTTTGCCCAAGATCTGCTGGTTTAATTCTTAACAAGCTTTTTACCAAGCATTGAGTATCCTACACTTAGACCTCCAATAACAGCAAATGGTTACAGGTTGGTAATATTTTTTTTCGGTGCTCATTTTTAAAAATAACATAATTAAAATTAATAAAAAACATGAACAGTGATCTACTACAGCAACAACAAGGCAGCCTAAACCTTCCAGAACTTATGAATGAACCAAGTTGATGGCCAAGCTGTAATGGCCCCAAAAGGAGAGGTTGTATTCTTTGGCGGCGTGGTGAAAAACAAAAACATTCCTCGGAACTGAATTCAGCATAGAACAGATTCAACAGATGCGCCGCAAGACAAATTAAAGTAAAACAGGTATGAAGCGGCAGCTGGGGTCTAGAATGGTGAAAAGTGTGGCCAACGGTTCTTATTTGTACCCTAAACTTAGTCAGTAATTTGCTCCCATAGATTCTGAACAAGATCTTACGATATGATTAACGCAAGATCCATTTTAACAAAACATTAGAGTCTCTAGATGTGATTTTATACTATAGATTGAACATTGTTATCACCATTAATCATTGGATTAAATAACTTTTAATCCTATAGATTTTATTTTCCTTCAAAATGACCGGCCATAAAATCAGCAGAAACAGAAAACACTGACCAGGTGGAGAAAGTAACCAAGCCAGAAAACCAGAAAACACTGATCTGGTGGAGACCAGTGAAAAGCATCCTCATCCTGGGCGTTTAAAGCAGGAAGAAAATAGCAGAGTGGAAACCGACAAAAAAAATTAATGTTACAGAATATAACTCATAATGAAAACAAACACCGCCTACAGACCAGAACAAGTTGATTCAATGCCAACTATAAAAACTCTCCATGTGATTCAGGCCTAACAGCACCAAAGTCTTCATGTATATGACCTAAAACTGTTGCCATTTTTTGGCGCCCTTGCTGCTGTGGGGCAGTTATTTACGGTTATAAAATATATACACAATGGCGAAGAAACAAAAGCAATCAAAAAAATCTGAACCGCTAAATACAGAAGACAACAGCAGGCCAGAACCGTCAACAACAAAAATCATTTTGATCCATTTCAGATGTAATAATCTTTTTAAGAACTTAATTTTAATTTTTTTTTAATAAAATAGATCATGGCGTATTATAAAAAGATGAAAGTCAATAAAATAAAGACATGGAGTCTATAAAAGATTATGGGAATGTTACAGAAATTTGTAATCAAAGCGTTGCTTAGGAGTAAGAACTTTCATTAAGATCTATGCTGAGCCGATCTCGCGCAGAGAACGCCGAGCAAAGATATTCCAGCGATGACAGGCGTTTTTTTGAGCGTGTGTTACAATATTAACACTTACGATTTAAGATAAAAACATAGATTGTATTTTTTTGATAATTATAAGATAACATGGCATAAGAAGAACTTGGTTGTACTTTAAGGACAACTTAATTACAATCTTGAGAACTTAATCAAGAACTTAAAATAAAAACTTAATCAAGAACTTATTAAGACTTAAAGTAACTTAATTAAAAAACTTAATAAAACTTGGGTGACTTAATTAAAACTTAATTAAGAACTTGGGGTGACTTGGGGTGGGAGTGTGTGGTGGTGTACACAGAGCTTTATTATTTGTCATGTGTAACAACCACTATGCAAGACGGTGCGTGCGTTTTTGTGGAGCATTGGCTCTTTTTGTTGCAAGTCAAAGCAGCGCCACCAAGTGCATTAAACAAAAAGCCTGATTGATAAGACAAGACAATTGTATAAACGTTACACCCGCCCTAAAAGGCAGCCTAAAAGTTTGTAACATGACGTAGAAGCAGGACGTTGAGCAGCCCAACCACAACAGCAAAAGGCACGGGGTCGGATCCAGCAATGTAGGCCAACCTTTGCACTCACCGCGTGAACGGCGAAGCATGACGTCAAAGCAGGTGAGGTAAGAACTATTTTAGAAAACTGTCCGGGCTTTGTTGGGGCAGGAGTCCAGCAAGTAGGCCACCGTTCACGCGCGTGAACGGTCGCAGCATGACGACCAAAGCAGTTGAAGGTACCAGTACATGCATGATCGTTACTAAATTTAGAGGCCACGTCATTTACTAGTTTTGAAACCGCACATGCATGATCGTTACTAAATTAAAACACTTGTCAAACCACAAGTGTGTACTTCTGTTGTTACCGCAAACAAGCACTGTAGGGTTTCTAAAGACTGGGACTGTTTGGCGCTCTTATGTGAGAGGGAAATATGCGGCGCTTCTGACCAGTTACTTTTTGTACTCTTCGATCTGAGCACTCTTCGATTTGCTTCAGTTGCTCATGAATAAAACTGATCGGCAAACCAACAGTGTTAAATCGTGGAACTGCATAAAGCAATTTAGCAACAGCACGTAGTCTACCGCATGAACATCCGAATAGCCAGTTTTTTCTTCTAGCCACTGAGCCCACGTTTTTGTCATCTTTCCTTCTTTTCTTTGTCTCTCCTGGCCATTGTTTGCAGGAAATCAAAACTGTCCAAACTGAATGTTAACATTAAGATTTGTTGTGCGTTCTGCCTTTTGATATTTCTCACCCTTTTTTGGCAGTCTTTCTACAATGTCTTGTCAGGTTTGCTGTTTTTGAGCTAATAAACATCTGTATAAGCTTCTGTGATAAAGCATGACTAACATCTGCTTGTTTAAACAAGATACTAATTTAAATCACTTGCTTTGTTGGGTGCTACTCTTTTTCTTTTCCGCCTTTTTTTTGAACAAATCTTCCATCTTTCTTTTTGTTTTTTGGTAGTCTCATTGTCCTTCTGTTTTAGAGCCTTTAACTGCTTTAGGCCATCTGCTCAAATATATCTATTCTCTTCTAGTACATGCCTGTTCTTCTTCATGTCCATAACGGAGTAGCTGCTCTATGTTGATACATACCTTCAGGAAGATTAAAGGAGTTTTTGTTTGAGAAAATCTAACAGTTTTGATTGCTGCTGCGCTTTCACAAAATTTCCTGATTTTAATTCATGTGAAGAAGGACAACCAATAATTTTCTGCCTTCTTCACAAGAAGAAACACTATCACCCGACATAAAATCTCCCCTTATTTTTTTTTTTTCCAACACCTTTTACTGAAAAACACCGCGTCTTTCCACCACAGTCCCCAGTATCGCGTGATAAATTGTTTTGCTTCGTCCGACTTTCATACAATGCAGCGCCATTTTTTAGATAAGGAACCATCTCATCGATAGCCAAACACGAATTAAAACTGGCTGTATCTTGTCAACAATATTGCCGTCAACGTTATTCATTCCTTGAACAACAAACCTTTAAGTTACACAATTCTGTACTTCCGTAAACCGGTTATTAGAATAACAACACCCACAGCACAGTAACCGTCCTGCTCGTCCAGCAGGTCAGTGGAAGAATGTGGGTTAACCTAGTCATGTGAGCGCCCGCTGATTGCCGGCTGTAACAGCGCCATCACGCGGCAGAGTGGCGTGGTAAACGCAGATCTAGAAGCTGATGTAATATGTGTAATCGTGCAGGCTGGCGGGACAGGAGTGGGGTAGGAGGAGGTGCGGGCAGTAATTGATTTTTTGGCCTCCCCAGTTTGCAGCGGGTCCCTCAGCCTACTGACTTGGAACGCAGACACTATTTATTATAGATGACTGAGCAGCCCAGAAAAAAAAACACTTTGTCAAACTGGCTTCAGTAGAAGACATGCAGAGACTAATAAATAGTGTGTGTGTGTGGTGTGTGTGGCTGTGTGTGTGGTGTTGTGTGTTGTGGTGTGTGCGAGTGTGTGTGTTGTGAGTGTGTGTGTGTCTGTTCCGCCCCGCCTCTCTGTCTGCCTGTCTGACTCTTCCTCTCTGTCCTCTCTTTCTCTGTCTGTCTGTCTGTCTCTCTATCTCTGTTGCGCGTGTGTGTGTGTGTGTGGTGTGTGTGTTGTGTGTTGTGTTGCGTGTACGGCATACGTATGTCCTATGGCTCCCAGACTGCTTCTCCACCGTGTCTAAATAGAAATATTATTTAAACCCACAAGCCAATCCTTCACCCACAACGGAGGCAACTTTGACCTTAACGGGCTTGCCTCCTCTCTGCTAACAGCCCCACGCTGTAATTAACACACCGCGAAGTAATCGGATAGCCTAGTACGCCAC